>LGRX02011634.1:0-42722 GCA_001247695.2 Cymbomonas tetramitiformis | reverse complement strand
ACAGGGGGTGGCTGCTGTGAAGGGCAGCGCTGAGGTGATAGGGGGTGGCTGCTGTGAAGGGCAGCGCTGAGGTGACAGGGGGTGGGGGATTGAGTGAGCACCAGCGAGACAGAGGCGCAGGCGTTGCCCCAAGAGGCGAGGGGACTGGACTCCTTTTTCTCGTCAGTGGACGCCAGATCATCGGAGCCCGACGAGGATGATTGGCTGGCGCTGGCGTGCAGCAACGAGTTCGTGGGCAGCCCGGCGAAGCAGGCCATGCTGCTCAGCAGCCAGCTGCCCGTCGCGCCCATTCCCATCGCCGATGTGAGGCCCTTACGCTGCTGGGGTCCCAAGGAGGCGACTCTCTCCTTAAGCATCGTCTTTTGCTGAGAAAAGAGTTTGAAGCGTCGAGACTCGCTCTTGAAGCGTTGGAGCTGTCTCTGGTTTGCCCGCTGGCTACTACATGAAGCATCTCCAAAGCCGCATTCCTGATCGCAGCGCAGTGTGCATCTCCAAGGCGCGCCGCGCGCTGGGTGGCCGCGGGGGTCTTGCCTGCGGATGCATGGCTAGAGCTTCCACTGGAAGACGACGTGGCGGTCGCATGATGCTTGACGTGCAGTGTGGCTGGATTCCTATGACGAGGTGCCGCCTTTGAGGGGGCTTTGAGGAGGCTCTGAGGGGGTGTGGGGCACTTTGCCGCGCTTACAGGCGCAGCGTATCATTAAGAACGTGGTGGAGACCATGCGTGCCCTGGTCACCTCCGAGACAAAGGTGTGTGGGTCTTCCCCCCGGCGATGCCGCGATGTTGTGGTACTGGGATCCACTGCCCTTCCCTCGTTCATGCGCTGGCAGTTTGGGTGGCGGAACATAGTGCAGCCCACTAGGAGTTGTGAGGAGGCATCCCGCATGTCAGTGGTCCAGAGGAGGCCGCAGAGCTACATGCGCGGGTGCTGCAGGTCCAGGACGGAATCTTGCTCACCTGTGAAGATTCGAAGGGAGCCTGTCACCGGAGCCAGTGCGCTGCACAGACAGCAATTGAGCGAGCTCGTGGATGACGTGGCCGGGTGGACGCGGGGTGTGGCAGCTCTCGGGCGAATGCAACAACATGAAGGAGCAGACAAATACCATGCAACAGCTGATGCAGATGCAGACCGTGGAGGTGCGCGGGACCACCCCGAGCCCCTTGCGGCTCCTGAGCTTCCCCCCAGGAGAGTGGCTTGCTGATCTTGCACGCCCCGCCAGCGGGAGCGGCCCTGGCTGATTGAGGCGAGTATGCTGATGTGCCATGGAGGTTCTCCCCGGAGGTGAAGGGGCTCTGGAGGGTGGGGCGCCACAGCTGCACACGAAGGCCGCCGAGATAGGCCGGATCAAGGTAGGCTCTCCGCCGTGCCGACGGCATGTGGTCCAGCGGCCCTCCGGCATGTCAGCCTGATGCTGTCTTCAACTGGCTCGGGGCAGGCCTCTGGCTAACGTGATTTCTGGCAGGGTCGGAGGCTCACAAGGGGGGAGGGGATGTGTCAGGCGAAGGCGATCACGGAGACCACCGGAGTGGAGGAGCTGGCAGCACAGGTGGAGGTGCTCACGACCGAGGCCGAGAGCAAGACGAAGTTGATCAAGGACCTCCACGCCTCCGAGGTGTCGCTCCGAGCGGAGATCTCCGAGCTCTCCCAGGACAACGCCAACCTCAAGACCGAGCTCCGGGGTGTGCTCCTCACTACGCCCTGTGCCCGCGGCCCGCGGCCGCGCTCCTCCTGAACCCCCCTTGCCCACTACTACTCGACACTACTGTCACTCCGCCATGCCAACCCTCTCCTGCTCGCTCCTCCACCATTTGCCGCCCGGCTTCCCGGCGCCCTCAGCCTCCTCAGCCTCCTTGGCATCCACTCGCGCACTACGCAGCCTCTCTCTTCGCCCGCACCTCCGCGATGAACCCAGCATTCTGACGTGTGCTGGGCCTTCGCATTCTTGGCGCCGAGTGGGGAGGCCATGGGTGAAGGGACGAGCTTGTTCCGCTGGGAGGCGCCATGGCGAGCACCAGTTCAGGAAGCCTGAGGGGGCAAGGAAAGGTTCCGGGGGGAGGGGTTGCGGCTGCAGGTTTCCATTCAAAGCAAGAGCAGGCGCTCAATCGCGAAACTAATCTATTGGTCCAAGAGGAGACCCTTGAACAGAACCGGGCGAAGCTCGAAGAAGAACTCAAGACGAGCCGTGCGCGGCTGGTGGAGGCGAAGCGCAGTCTGGTGCGTGCTGGAGGAGTGCTCGGGAGGCCCTCGCCATCCTCGTTGCTGCTCGCTCTGTCCCCGCCACGCGCTGACCTGGAGGTTCTGCGCGATGCAGGAGGGCTCCAAGCTAGCGGCCACCACAACCGAAGCTGTGATGAAGCAGAAGATGGGCATCATGCAGCAGAAGATCGACGGCTTGCAGGTGTGCTGGAAAGCTCTTGCCCCAAAGCATCGAATCTCTGCCCATAGCGCATAGCCCATAAATTTTTTTGCCACTTTCCATCCTCTCCAACACTTTACCATTCCACCCTTCTCCCCACCTCCCGGAGTGTGTTCAGTTGGGAGGCACCTCTTGTGTGAATGCCCTTTTTTTGCTCGGGTGGTGCGTGAGCTCACCGGCTGGCCGTGTTGTGACTGCGCACGTCTGTAGGGGTGGAAGAGTGATGGGAGGCTGGGGGGAGCAGGGTGACAAGACGAAGCTGGAGAAGGAGCTGGCCGACTCGAAGGACGAGTCCCAGGAGCTGCAGAATCAGATCGAGGAGCTGCAGGACGAGGCGCACCAGGAGATGCGCCACAAGCTCGGGGAGCTGCGAGAGCGCGCACGTCAGGAGCTGGAGGAAACGGAAAGCCAGCACGAGATGCTGCTCGAGCAATCCAAGCAGGGCGGGTCCAGAGCCATCGCGGAACTCAAGGCGGTCCGTGCCCTCTGCTGCTACGCCCCAGCTCTTCGTCTCTCCCCTCTACTTCGTCACGACGCTCCCTCCCGCCAACATGCAAGTCAGCATCCTCCACACGCATCACGCCATATGTGTCTCACATTTGCGCCTAGCGTGCCAGTATCCGTCTCGACGCACGAGGGTAGTCCCAGCCGGATGTGACGCGGGGTGCTGCGTGCAGCGAAAGGTGTGAGGTCCTCTGAGGGGGGCGGCATTTCAGCTGCGGCGCTGACTTGTAGAAAACCCGTGGCTGGTCGCCTTCAGCGGGACTCGGCCGGGTTCCCTCTGAGGGGGCAGACATCCCCCTCTGACAAACAGTAGTAGAGAGCAGGGGCAGCCACCCCCCTGCTCGGCGCCTTCGCGCTCTAGATGTTCCTTCGTGGGGTGAGAAATCAATTCAGCTAGGCAAGCCCCCGTATCCAGCAGTGCGGCATATATATGATTTACTTTTACTGTTCACAGTGAATACTGCGCGTGCATTTACCTTCGGCCTTTCGAGCCTGGGCAACGCGAGGCGGATGTCCGGAGGCAGGCATTGCTGCCCGGCAGACGCGGGGCCTCCGATTTTGGTTCCGGCTTACGGATTACGAGATACGCGCGATACCGATAACCTGGAACGCGTAATTCGGGATATTTCCCTTCCTCCCCTTTTTTTGACAATCCATCCCATAGGGTGGTCAATGCATGCTACGGAGGCTGCTGAGGGGATATCTGAGGGGCGCTGTTCCCGGGTGGACGGGTGATCCTGGGGGCCGGCGAGAGGGGGGGCCTCGGGAGCATTGGGGCGGTCTGTTCGCCTCTGAGCCGTCAAACTTTTTACACGGTAACTGTAGAGCTGTGGGCGAACAGGAGGTGCAAACCAAGAAGGACCTCGTGCTCAAAATGGAGGACATGGCGCACCGCCTCGACAGTGAGAAGCGGCGCCTGGAGGATGAGCACGCCCACACCCAGCGCGAAATGGCCAACATACAGACAAAGCTAGAGGAGAAGTCCAAGCAGTTCGAGACTCTCGATCAGGTCATAGCCCATCCTCGCACCTGTAAAGCAGCTTGCCGCGCCCTGCACCACAAACTCCGCCGTTCCGGCACGAAAGGCTGACCTGCTGGGAGGCCCACTCGAGCCTCGCATGCCTCTTGCCATTGCGGGAGCCACGGGCGGCGCCAGGGGCCAATCAGTGAGCTGCAGGTGCAGATCCAGGCGAGCTGCGTGAGTACTGCATTCCATCAGTGAGAACGCCCCGGCCCCCCACCCCCTGGTGTAGGTCTGGTGTGCAGTGCCGCGTCAGGGGAGCAGCGCAGCCAGGGGCTTTCCCGGCTGGGTATCATATCGGTGACTGCTGCTGGCGCTGTTGCGTCGGCCGGCGCGGGAAAGCAATGGAGTTTGAGCGGCGAAGCCTGCACTGACTGGAGCGGCGAAGCCTACACTAACTGGGCGGGAAAAGTCTGTGCGGGGTGGGCATGTGCACATGTACCAGACACTGAAAGACCTGAAGGCGGCGCATCACGACCTGCAGCTGGAGTGCAGCGAGCTGGAGGCGGAGAACGCAGGGTTGCAGCGACAGCATGAGTTCCTGCTGGAGGACCAGAAGAGGCTGGCACGCAACATGGAGGAGCGAGAGGCGTCGTGCCGCGAGCGGCTGCAGCAAGTGGAACAGACCAATCGCGAGCAGGAGGAGCGAGCGCTGCGGAGCAAGCGCGAGCTCGAGGAGCGGCTGCAGCTGGGGAAGCGGGAGCAGGAGGAAGTGGCGAATCAGAGCAGGCATGAGCTGGAGGAACGTGGCCAGCTGCTGCAGGAGCAGGCGAAGCGGGTGGAGCTTCAAGCAACGCAGGCGAAGAAGCTGGCGGCGGAAACAGAGGCGCGGAATGCGGCACTGGAGGCGCAGGCCAAGGCCTTGGAGAAGCGCGCGGAGGATGCCAAGACCCTGCAGACGCAGCTGGACGTTGACCTGATCAGCGTGGAGGAGATCTCGAACACGAGGAAGCAGCTGAAGGAGGCGCAGTTCCAAGTGAAGGAGTTGAAGGAGCACGCGGCGAGCCGGGAGGAGCAGCTGCGGGAGGAGCAGCTGCGGAGCTCGCAACTCGCGCAGCAGGCGGACCACCAGGCCATCGAGATGAAGAAGACTCAGGCGCAATCGCAGTCCCAGGTGCGCCCCCCTCGCCCACCGTCCGATGCGCGCCGCCCGGGATGATCAGAGGCCCTGGTCTCCCAGCCTCCGGGGAAGGAATGGTCCTCGGACTGTCCCAGCACCGGTGCGCCGGAGGCATTATGTCAGGCTGTCATCAGCATCCATGAGTTGTACTTCAGCGCGGTATATGTCAGGCTGTCATCAGCATTTATGAGTTTTACTTCAGCGCGGTACAGGTCAGGCTGTCATCAGCATTTATGAGTTTTACTTCAGCGCGGTAAATGTCGCAACGGTTGCTGCCCCATCCTGATTCTAACGCTGGATGCCGCCTGCAACGTGTGTGCACTTCGTGAGCAAATGTGGGGGAATCCGTCCATGCAGCGCTTTCCCCTATTGTTGATTATCGGGCGCAGCCTGTAGCTGCGGCATCGTTACGTGGAGCGCTTTCCCGAGGGGCTCTGGGTCCATCTGATGCCCTACAGCAATCCGACGGTGGTGGGGTGTGGCTGGAAGCAGGCCGGGGAGCTGATCAAGATGGACGACGAGCTGGCCACGACGCGAAAAGAGCTGGAGAGAATAGAGCTGACGCTCGGGCAGAAGACCCTGGAGGTGAAGCAGCTGGAGGAGAAGATGGAGCGAGAAAAGCAGAGGCGGCCCTCCATGGCGGCGCGGCGGGCCTCGGTCGCCGGCGCACCATTGCTGGACCTCACAGAGGACCTAACGCACGAGGTGGACGAGGCAAACATGCTGGTGGAGGAGAAGGAGGAGCAGATGGAGGAACTCGAGAAGCTTCTGCACGAGGCGAAGATCCGGCTGGAGCAGCAGTGCAAACAGGCCCGCCGCGCGGAGGACCAGCTGCTGCAGGACATCCTGGAGCTGGAGGAGCGCCTAGGGGACGCCGAACAGCAGCTTTCTGAGAGCAAGGAGCAAACAAAGCGACAGGAGCGGGAGCTGATGCAAGCCCTGCAGTACCTTGAGACGCAGACGCAGCAAGTGCGTGCCCGCTCCGCTGTGAAGCAAGAGGCTCCCGACTGCTGGAAGTCTCACGCAGATCATCGATCGAGCACATCGCCCTAGATCGAGCACAGTGTGGCGCCCTGTGAGCAGGAGCACTGCTCTTGTCATCGCCGGAGGTGTCAGGATGGAGGGAGGATAGGGATGACCGACGATGTAGGGTCATGATCGGCTCTGATTGGCTTGGGGGGCGGGCTTGTGCTCCAGGTGGAGCAGCGTGACGCCGAGCTGGAGAAGCTGCGCGAGGAGCTGCGGTCCAATCATAATTCAGAGTTACAGGTGGCGGAGGACGCACGGAAACGGCTGAAAGAGGAGAGGGCGGCGCACGGGCTGCTGAGGGGCACCATGAACAAGATGAAGGAGAAACTGCAGGCCAAGGAGACTTTCCTTCAGGAGCAGTCGCAGGAGATGGAGGAGCTGCGGGGGCAGATGGAGCGGCATCAGCAGCAGCTGATGGTGCAGGAGCAGCAGGTGGGCCAGCGCGCTTCGGAGCTGTCCGAGCTGGAGCAGCGCGAGAGCCTCCTGCAGCAGCGCGAAGCCACCTTCCTCCGGCAGCAGGAGCTGGAGCAGCGGCAGGCGGACGCTGTGCTTGCGCAGCTCCACCTCGAGCCAATGGAGGACGAGCTCGAGCGCAGCCAGCAGGTGACTCAGCAGCGCCTGGAGGAGAACACGAAGGAGCTCGCGGAGATGAAGCTGGCCCTCAAATCTGCGCTGTCCCCATCAAGCCTTGAGGAGAACTCCAAGCAGCTCCTGGAGGAAAACAAGAAGGAGATCACGGAGATGAAGCAGGCCCTGCAGACAGCGCTCTCCCCGCAGGGCAGGTGCTCCCAGACGTGCCAACCCGCCTTTACCCCTTATTCTTCCATTTGCCCGTCCGCGCCTCTGATGGGTGCAGTTTGCACCCCATCAGTGCCCCTCCCTTCCCCCATCGGGGCGGTCGCAGGGGCGATCCAGTGACAGTGCTCAAGTTCTGTGCGATGCGCAGTCGCGCACTGCGTGATGGCATGGCAGCCACCTCACTGCAATAAGTAGTCACCTGTAGCATCCCTTGCTCCCCCACAACCGAGCCTCTGCCGCTCTTTATGTTCTTCCCTCGTCCCCCCTTGCTGTTGCCGACCCTCCACTCGCGCCTTCGACCACATCCTCCTGTAGTGGAGCGGATAGGGCAGAGGCTGGCCGAGGGGGGGTCACTGCAGTGTAATGCAATATGTTAGGGGTGGCTTGCTGGTGATCTTGCAGAAGCCCGTCCAGTGCGGTCCTGGTGTCGCCCAGGCTTGCCTCAGAGCCGCCGAGGCCTGCCTCGGAATTGCCGAGGCTGCAGCAAGCTCGCGCTCAGGCACCGAGCGTTGTCCCACCACTGGCGCTCGCCCAGCTCAGGAGACAAAGCACCGTGGTAAGGACACACCGGCTGCGCCCATCCTGCTGCCTGGTTCTTCGTGTAGCCCTCCCCCTCTCCACAACGAGGCTTGTGCTGAGGTGGCTTTGCAGGTGTGCGCCAGACGTGTTTCTTCGGACCCTCTGCTTTCAAACTTCACCTCCGTCACATTGCCATGTGGCTCGCGCTCGCCCTCAAATCAGAGCGGACCACCCAGAAATGCCCACAGCTCATAGCCAATAATAAAAAGCTGACCCGCCCTACGAGGTTTGCAGATTGTGCGCGGGAGACACCGAGCTTCCCAGATGGGGCGCCCGTGTACCCAGCGCCACGGATCCACGTGGCGGGCTCAAGATGACCACAGTTAGCTGCGGTCAGCACCGCTTGGCATCCGGGTATGGGGCTGTTGGGCAGTATGTTGGGGTAGCATGTGATATTCCGGGACCGGCCTCAGACTGAGTGGGCACCAACTGGTGAGGGTGACCAGGGCCCCACACTGGCCACTTCCTCGTCCCCGCGAAGCTCTCTGTCCCCCCGACCGGCTCATTCCCAAGCTGGAGCTCTTCCTGCAGCTGCGTCTGCCCCGACTCCACCCTGGTTCAACCGGTGCGGCGCTGAGTGCCTTCCCAGTCCCTCCCGTCTGCACCGCAACCATCTGCAAACATCGCCACGGCAGCACTGCTCCCTGGAGCCTCAAGTGTGAAGCGATCGCCACTCCCCGCGTAGCCAACAGCCTTCGAGATTCCCCTTGTGAGCTGGGCGTGGTCGAAAATGGGCCGCGGATTCCACGAGCTTAATGCACCGGTCGCATGCAAGCAGTGCTGACCTGAATCCAGTGCACTTCAACCTCCTCCCGGCCCCTATCCCAACCCCTTGACCTCCCTTGCGCAACCTGTTCACTGTCATCTGTCAGGTCATGATGAAGCATAGAGGAGGGGAGGTGCGGGGGGAGTGCGTGCAGAGGGAAGCAGGGAGTCCCTATGCAACACGTCGAGCACTATGGGGGTGGAGGCGGACAGAACAGCCCGGCTATTGGCACAGGAACTCTTGCCGGAGGGGGGGCGGCGGCTATGCTAATGTCGCAGATTCATTCTGTAAAGGAGGACATCTCTCACCATGGGCAAACACTGCATTCGCCACGCTTGCGTGATCCTTACGCCAATCACTTTGATGCATACGATGGAGGGTACAAGCAACCCCAAGCGATGCCAATGTATCAAACGCCCACGGCTGCCCACGTCATGGGCTTAACTCAAACCATCCCTCAGCCAGCTTACTCCATCCCAGAAGCTCCTCACGCCACTCCCTCAAGTGCTCCCCAGATCATGGCGGCAAAAGGTGCGCTGCAACGCTCGCCTTGCTTGTCATGACCGATTGGATTGCGGAATCATGCCATCTTAGGCTAGGCAAATCTTTTTTTTTTCATGGGCAAGCGCCGTGATCCAGGGAGGGCTTTGTCAGAGCAGGCACTCGAGTCGAAGAGGGCTTTCAGAAATGGCATTTGCCGTTGAGTGCGAGCGCTGGCCTTTGTAAGTATGGTTTGGAACTGCAGATGCTTTGGAAGGCGTCCATGTGACCCAAGGTGGCAAATGGAAGGGAGTGGAGGGGGGATGGGCTGCTGGTAATAGTGACCGAGTTGATAGACTCCAGGTCTCGTGGAGTGCGCCATAGCTTGGTGTGCGGCGCGTGATTCCGGGGCAGGTTATTCATCGAAGTTGTGTTTTCGGTTCATCTTTAAATTTTAATCCGGCATCAATCGCTTCAAGCTAAGCACACACAAGGGTGCATATTTTACCTCGGCAATTCTATTGCCTTGTGCTGGTTAAAGAACTTGTCACAATGCGAAGCATGTAGAAAATAAATAAATAATGAGCATGATTGAGGCGCTCTTTATCATGCATATAGTAAAGGAGAGGGGGTGCTGGAATATGTACCAGATGCCTCTACTGCATCCGGACGGCAAGGTGGGTCGGTCGTGCGTGCCTCCCAGCTGCAAATGATAGACACACTACTGGAGCGTCTTGGCTCTGATTTGGGGCAAGCTCGGAGTGGAGCCATTTGAATTGCACGGAGACATATTAGAGTCTAGTGATGTATAAAATGTGCCGAAGCCATAAATGATTTGCGTAGAAAAATGCGACCACCAGATTCAATCAGAAAACAAATGACTTGAGGTTGGGAAAATGATCATGTTGACATATTCCGTTCAGTTAACACGAAATTATAGACAATCTGCATTCTTCTGGGAAATATTTAAGCAAATATTCTGATGGTTATGTGGACTTTTTGGAATTGTTTAGCATATATGCGTGCGCGTGCGCGCTCATGTGTTTGTGTGTGTGTATGCTTATCCTTGCGAATCCTTTGGCACCCCGAAGCCACAGGAGACTGCACTATGTACCCACGCCGGGGATCAAAGGATTCAGCACACACTGCGGGACACTCATCCGGATTCTCCGGAGCTCACTAGTGAAGAATGGGACCCCCTAAGCCTCGCTGAGCCACCCGAGCCCCTCTGCATCTGTGTGTGTGTGTGTGTTCCTTGTGAGTCCTGCCGTGAAAACTCATTAAACGGAATCAGTATGCACGTTTTGGAGGAATCTTGTTAGGGCTGTTTGCACTTGGTCAATTAAGCATTCACACCTCCTACCTTGATGGTGAGTCGGTTCATACTAGCCCATCAGATAATCAGGAAACGGTCGGCATATTGGCATACCGACGTCGTGCTTATACTTTTTGTTTTGCTCAGAAAATATGAAGTGCGGACAAGTCTGTGCCTGCAATAAGAGCGAAATGTTGAAGTATTCCAATATAGGTTCTTATAACAGTTTAACAAACTTAATGGTAACATATCCCCCGCAATATCTGCACTATATAATATACAAGAAATTAGTATGAGATTGGAACAGGTACAATAACATGTGATTGGTGCATGTGGGGACATTTATTCTCAAAGTACTGTAATGCAGGTGTCCCACTATCTGCATGCAGTTTGCTTATGTAGCACAGCTGATCGTTGCAAGAAAGCTTATTGAAAGGGATCTAGCAGTGATATGGAGAAATTTTCGTTCATTGTCACGCAAGCGCTGCCACAACAACACCATGTTGCCTGGCAGCCAGAAGAGAACAACGACTTCTTCATCGATAAAGCAACGGATGATGCTGCCTGTGATATCCAAGTAGAACTTTGAAACAAACTTGCTGCTGTATTATTGACTAGCGGTGGCATCATCTGCGCATCGTCCATCAAGGCGGCATGGAAAGGAACGAGCTCCTGAGTTGTTTTACAGGTACTGTTGTAATCTTCCTTCGACTCATCGACTCCCATGCTGCGGAATGCGGGATTGCACTGCTGGATAGTTGTGCACAACACCAATAGAGACATTACTACGCGGTGATATGGATATACTCTGATGATATGTATAGTTATATGTATACTTCGAGGAAGTGAGTATATATATATATGTATGTATGTATGTATGTATGTATGTATGTATGTATGTATGATATCTATTCGAAGTGCGTACATATGAATATGCATTGTTCGAGTGTTGAGTATATGGTAAATGGCGTTGAGACATGCCGCACGGCGAGACGAGCGATTGGGTATATGCCAATCACTGATGCCTCAGGCGCGTAGCCCCAAACACCCATACATGCATCGGTTTCGTATATACACGATGATCTTTGCGCTGCAAAAACAATAATTGTGGGTACGGCAAAAGTCGCCATACCATTTCAGCTTATTGTGCGCTGGTGGCAGCAAACCTTTGAAATTCATTTGCTGTAGTGCATGATCCAGCTACGCCACGGAGACTTTCGATGCGTGCGAACTAATTGTACATCATCTCATTAGTATATGTAATGCGGCGCGTGCGTGATGTTTGTGCGGCCACTCGCGCGCACTTCTTAGCCATCAACCTACTATCATGCTTTAGTTATATGATGCCGATGATGAAATGTTCATTGCGGGAACTTGCGACTCGCCAGCATGATATTTATTCGGCGCTGCTGCTTGTGGTGACCGGACGACGATTCGTGAGAAGAATATCGCCAGTTTCGGCGTGCATACCTCAGTCTCAAATAGCGTCCTTGTTGTTTTAGATTGCAACGACTGACTGCTTTGATTATGGTGGCGAAAAGCGCGCGATGTGCTCATGCACGGATGATAAAATGTTGAACGTGCTAAGGATCGATTCTACGCAAACAATATAATATGGTACACACCGGACAGGCGAACGGATTGATTCAGCGTCGCCGATATGATAAGTGCGTCCAGAGTATATCCCGCTTGATATATAGGATTTTAAACTTCTACGAGTGATACATACAACGTGAGTGAAACGTGAGTGGGCGAATCGTGCATCGTTTCTCTATGCACGGATGTTTTAAAATGTTACATTTCAGGACAAACACGACGTATCCGAAAGATATAAATAAATTGGAAAGATTTGCCAATATTTGCAAAATTTTGCAAAAGTTCGCAAATATTTGTGCCATATCGCATCGCAGATTTTGTCTGATATAATCTAACGACCAGCAAGGATCTCTCACGCACGTTTTGCATATAAAAACCTTTCCAAAAGTTTTGTATCTTTCGGCTACGTTTGTCCTGGTCTCCTGGAATGTCAGAACTCTTCGGATAACGTTTAAAAATATCGTATGCACGTGCATGAGCACGACGTTCCCGCGCGTAACACGTGGCGCCGGCTCATCCGCGTGGTCCGGAAGACTGCGGAACTGGAATGCCCGAATTATCGTGAGCCGCCGCCAGGCTTGTTGCACCAAATATGCAAATGTTCCGCTGGTACATGGCGCCTACGATGACCACGTGACTATTCACGGCTGAATTCTGGCGGGCTATAGATAGCTGTCGGAATGTTATAGACGATTCGTGCTAGAAGAATGACATTGCAAGACGGTTCAATGAGGCCATCAAACCTCTGCTCCTTATGATTTGGAACCGGACAAAATTACTTTACCTTACTTACTTACTACCTCTGACCTTTATAGTCTTGGCATGAAGTAAATTACCTTACCTACCTCTGACTTTTATCGTCTTGGCATGAAGTAAATACCTCTGACCTTTATCACCTTGGCATGAAGTGAATTACCTTACCTTACTTACCTTACTACCTCTGACCTTTATCGTCTTGGCATGAAGTGAATTACATTACCTTACCTTAAATCACAGAAGTGCCTCTCACAAGATATATAAAGACTTACATACGCTTCGCAGACGTCTTACCGGGCGGATACAGTAACGGCACTGTAGAGATTGCAGCGAGGCGCAGCGTGTAAGCTAGCTTGAAGGACTTCTGTGACCTTTCTTTAGATTGGAACACTTTGTGAATCGCTGTTTGCACAATTACAGTATTACGAATGTTATAGATTGTCAGGGTCATGACCGATGACATATGTGTCATACATGTCATACGTGTCATACCTGTCAGACATGTCATACCATGTCATGTCATGTCGTGTCATATATTATTATGACAGTCGTCAGTACGGTCGACCATGACTGTACATGTCGAGTCGTGTCATATATTATTATGACATTCGTCAGTACGGTCGACGATGACTGTACATGTCGCCAGATGATAATGTCACATCATCTGATCCCTGTCATCGAGAGTTCGTACGTCGAACTCGAAGATGGCAAAGCAAAGATACATCTTGAATACAAACAAGAACCATCTTGCTTTAAGCATGTGCGGAACACGCATGCACAGTATGAACGAACTAGTCGTTATTACAATACTGGTCGTTCAACCTACGTCTCGGGTTCACAACCCAATGGCGGTACCATCTAAGATGATGGGAGACGTATGGTACAAAGTGAGGAAGCGTTGTGCTTCAGCAGTTCTTTATTCAGAGACTGCAACTCACAACCCGCTTGATTGTTACACTTGTGTGTGCCGTTCAACAGCACAGTGTTTATTTGATATATTGTATAATATTTGTGGGCTCGTATATCAGCCCTAACATAATGGTATTCTAATTTAGCTCGTCAAGGCACGAACGAGAACTCAATTGTGTGCAGCGCATAGATATCATTTATTTGTGTTGACAGGTTGCGGAGCACATAAGGCGACGCACTCGCATAAATTGAATATTGATATATCTGCTGCAATAGCGATAATAGCGTGCGAGAAACTTTTCGCGTTCACAGAAGCGCACTCGCAGAAACAGCTGATCGCACATACTACACGATAAGGTGTGCATATGGCATACATCTGCGCAGCAATGAGACGTACTCGCATAAATGGTTCGCAAACGTATACATGTTCGCAGATGCGACGTGGAAGCATAATCATCAGCGGAATCGTTTACGCGCGGAAAGTCATCAGCGCAGCGTTACAATTTTCGTGATTGCACCAAATTGCTTTTTGTACGGCTTCATACATGTTGATGCGCGATATACTAATTTGCAGTTGGCAGCATGCGCGATGGTCGCATATTTTTGCAGAAGTGGATCGCAGCTTATAGCATGCATGCCAATTACATACGCGCGCTTGTATGAATCACGCTCGAAAATTGTTCAGAATGATATATGGCATAGTGGTCATCGACGGAATTTTGATCCGTATACATGTCAGCGCTCGTATAATGCGCTGATGAATGACGACGACAATACATGTTTTTCATCAGCAGCGCGCCCTTTTGCATAAGTTATTTGCAGCGTGCTATGAAAGATTTCAATTTGCGATGATGATGATGTCGAGATGTTGCTAAGATCAACTGCACAAATATTCTTAATCATCAGCATTCATGCTCATCAGAAATATAATAATGTGTGCACAATATGTGTGTGTGGATCAGCACACACATACACACACACACATGCACACATGCACACATGCACACATGCACACATGCACACACATCACTTGCAGCAATCACCAACATTCAGTACATGCATTATTATACCATGTATACATTTTATGCTGAGTGATTGCAACATTGTGAAATGTGCATGCATTAATAATACAGCTTGATCACGATACCAGCTGTAGTATATATATATCAGTTTGATCACGTTAGCAACTGATATACTAGCATCATGCTGTTATACATGAACATTGCATAAGCACATTGCAGTGCATGCTAAACTGTATTAGAACCCATACAGTATAAGGTGCCAGTTCAGTAATCTTAACATAGTAATTAGCTCAATGTGACCCGGTGGAGTCGAGATACTCCTCGGACAACATATTGTTCTACTATGGATTACTGAAAGGATACTCACCGGAGCTGTATGTGAAATATACTCAGCAACTCATTTTGTAATGAGATTATTATGGAATTACAATACTCCCTAAACTTGATATATCATGTTAGATGTATTCAGTGCATGGTATGCTGACTATCTTACATGATGAATTGTCTAGGATATTGTAATATCCAGAACATATTCTACTGTAAAGTGTGTAAAAGTTATCTTACACACACACACACTGACAAAAGTGCTAATCAGTAAGCACTGCATGCATACACACACACTGCATTGTATGTATTAACATTCACTGATTCAAAGTGAATTGATTAACTTAAATATCTACTATGTGTATGATAATGTACATACCATTTTCCAAACACATGTGCGTGGAAAATGTCAGTGATTGCGATAGATAAGGGAGCAGGATAAGACAAGATGCTGTAGGGCTGGATGGAGTTATCTCCAGACCCGAAGGCAAGATACTGCACCCATGAAACAGCTGGTAACTGTTGGGTGCAGTCCACTCGTCATTCCACATATCATCGCTGGAGCAATAACAACAACTACGTTGCATATTGACAGTTGATTCAGATCTGATCAGTTCAAATGCATGCAACTCTCAGATCAGTATCTACATGACATCTGATAATAGTTGTTAAGGACAACACACACATACAAATGTGTTGTGTTAAATTGCTGTGATTGTATCAAGCAATGTCCAGATATGTTCTAAATAAGAAATATCATTTTGATAGCACAGACCTATGCTCAGAACAGATCATAGATTGACAAATATCACTAAAGTGGATGTTCCTAACTGGATGTTCCCACTTAAGTTGATAACTTATATATCACCAGAATGTACATTTGCTGCTATGGGTTTAAATCAGTAAAACCCAGAAATGCTATCAACCATAGATGTTGATATACAGCACAATTCACTTATTTGCCATGAAATTTATCATGTGCCAAAGTGAATTTTATTGCAGTGATTCTGTACTTTACATTCCACATATACACTGAGATATGTCACCGAGGCAATATATTAAATAGCCAAAAAAGTTGTAAAATGGGTAAAAAACTCCCACGCATGATTTCAAAATGAAAAATGTGTGCCCATTTTATTTTGAATTGTGATTCTATACCTATCAAGGTATCAGAAAAACATAATGACCATGGTCATATCTCGTGTAACACCCTAGATATTAGATGTGTAATATATAGGGGTATACATGTTGGCTGTAACAAAATACGTAAAAATCCTCCACGCATGATTTCAAAATGAAAAATGTGTGTGGATTTTTTTTGCTGATCTGATTATTCAGCTATTTATGAATATTCCCTGATTTATACAGCACTTGTAACACCCTGTAACACCCCTAAAATTAAATGTGTGTGTCAGGGGTGTAACGTACCCTCTGAAAACCACCTTACATTTATTTAGGTATTAAATGCAGTTTTGCTTGAAAACCTTTGCAAAAAAATTATACTGCTTATTTTTTCCCTATTTTAGGGTTACTGATACCATGTAACATCCTAATCATATTATTGGGTGTATGGGCCACTGTAACATTACATGCCCTAAAATGCTACTATAATTTCGATAAACTTCGTATTTAGCATTAACATATCATGTTGTTTTCGACACAAACATGATTATGTATCGGGCAACAACCCAAGAACTGTGACAGATGATTCCTATATGGAATGCATGCTATTTTGAGGTATTGGCAATTGACAACTGCCACTATATCACACACTTCCTTGAGGGGGGAAGAAGGTGGATATATATATATATACTTACCTCATTATTATGTACGAATATACTACATGTATGTAAACATACCGATATACCACATATAACATATAAATCACACACACTCAGTTAGGCAATTAGCTGAAGGTATTTTTGTGCTGTGTTTTGTTTTAGATGGTTACTATCGAAGAGGAAGAGCATGAGATTCCTGATATCAACCCAGATCATTCGACTTGGTTTTTCGACATACTCGGTTCATACGATGCATACAGTCGGTTTAAAATCCCGAAGTGGATCGCTGGTTATGCCGATACACTAACCAGATATGACCACATAGGCTATTATGACAATGTCGGTCGCATGAAACCAGATATGAGCCGGTACAAGGATCCTGCCAATGAGCCTCAGGCACCAGAAGCAGAGTATACAGCAGACAGTCCTCCGATGGTCTTTGTAGATCCAGATGCAGATTCAGTACCAGCACCAGCTCCACCAGCTCCACCCAGTTTGGTCCCCAAGGTGAAAATGACACCACCTAGGGAATTCAAAACAGGACAGGACGCAGAGGTCTGGTTGGATACAGTGGACAGATATTTCCAGTTCACTTATCCAGGTGTCAATGATAAGGATTTGATCACAGTGTTTCTTACTCTCATACAGAATAATGATAGACACTATTTTCAGGTCTTGGCAAAACAGCCATATACCACTTATGAGATGGTCAGACAGACATTCCTCAGACAATTTGGTAATCCTCATAAGAGATCAGTAGCCAAGAAACACCTTATGGCACTGACTCAAGGAACCCAAACCTTTGCAGATTATTTGCGCACATTTACATCACTGGCTTCTCTAGCAGCAGTTGATTTAAATGATGTGCTAATAAAGGACAGATTCGTCACCAGTATGGATTCTGATCTCCGCAGACAGTTCCAGCTCAGATACCTGACAGAAGAGCAGAGGAACAATCTGTCGTGGCAAGAAACCACACAGGTATTGCTTGATTTGAACTACGTCATTCACTCAAAGCAATCAGAAACCCTTCACTATCGGGGTCAGAAGGAGCAGTCATCTGGAGGTCCAGCCAAGAAGGATAAGGACAGAGGACGTGGCCAGAAGCCATATGACAGATCCAACAGAAATCGGAATTGGAATCAGAGTGGCGGCCAGAACTCCAATCAGAATCGGAATAAAGGAAAAGGTGGTAAAGGCAAGGGCAAAGGAAAAGGAAAAGGAAAATCACAGAATAATAAGACTTGCCATCGTTGTATGTGGTCGTCCTGGTCACATCGAGAAGGATTGTTATGCCACCAGAACCGATGATGGAAAAGATATCAAGGGAAAGCCACCAGCTCAGAATCCTTTCCCGAATCGGAGACAGCAACAGCAGAATCAGGGTGCTAAGGATGGGTCTGGCAAACTCGTCAATTCGATCAACACCTTGGTCAATGAACCGAAGAGTCAGCACAGCATCAATGCAGCAGTTGCAACTCCAGATCCAGTTCCATCAGCTCCAGCTCCTCAGGGAAACTCTCAGGGTACTGCACAGGTACCGGTGATGAGAGCACCCCGAGGGTAGATCAGCCTGAAGATGCCACTGAAGCAAGTGGCCGGGGTGAGAGTATCTCAGAAGAAGTCCTTTCCAGTCTGACATTACAGTTTCAGCAGATGGACAATCCCTCAGAGCACATCGCACAGATGCAGTCTCAAACAGCACAGCTGAAATCACAGAAGAAGCTGTTGTTGTACAAAGGGAAAGTATACGATGGACAGAGTACTCACATTTTGGTAGATCCAGGAGCCACATCGTCTTTCATCGACAGACAGTTTGCTGCTCAGCTTGGTATAGCTCCCACAGATTCTTCATCATTTTCAGTGGGATTGGCTGGAGGAAGCCAACTACCATGCACATCCTATCATTTCTTCCCAAGGCTACATTTTCGCTGGGCAAGTATAAGGATACAGAAGATTTCTACACCATTGACATGAAACCATTCACTGTCATTCTGGATCAAGATTGGTTGGAGAGGAGGAATCCACACATTGACTTTCAGACCAAAAATCTGACAATCACTAGGAAGCATTCATCAGGCTCCAGTATTCGCACAGTATTGTCCAGAGTTGAGCAGACTCCAGACTCAGATGACCTTCCTGAAATGGAATTGGTCAGCGCCACCACCATGAGAAAGCATCTTCGTCGCATTCGATCCAGTGGTTCGGCTGAAGAAGCCGTGGCTTATCTCTTCTTTCTCTCTGAGGTCGACGGTGAACTGGTCTTTGCAGCATCAGACTCAGACACCACTATGGAAGACCCCGAGGTCACAGTAGCACGTGATCAAGTGAGAGAAGACTTTTCAGACATACAGTATTCCAGGAGGATCTTCCCGCTGGTCATAGGCCAGAACGGTTTGAAGGTGGGTATCATCGAATCAACATTGAACCTGGGCATAAGCCACCATCACAGCCAGTACGTACCATCCCAGTACCCATGATGGAGGAGCTCAAACGGCAAATCATTAAATATGTCGAGTTGGGTATCCTTCGTCCATCATCATCACCATATGGGTGCCCAATCATCTTCGCTCCTAAGCCAGGGGGAAAGTGGAGGATGTGTTGCGATTATCGTGCCCTTAACAATATCACCATAAAGGACACATATCCGTTGCCACCCCATGATACCCTTCTTGAACAGCTTAAGGGAGCACGCTGGTTCAGTAGATTTGATTTCAACCAGTTTTTCCACCAGATCCCCATTCATCCAGACGACATTCATAAAACTGCTATTCGCACCAGATACGGTTCTTATGAGTGGACAGTCATGCCTTTCGGATTGACCAATGCTCCTGCAACAGCTCTACGTGTAGGTAATCGGGCATTCTTTGACTTCATCGATCAGTTCCTTGTCATATTCATGGACGACACTATTGTATACAGTCCAGATTTTGACAGCCATGTGAAGCATGTTCGACAGTTCCTCCAGCGTTGCAGAGATCACCAGTTCTACATCAGGCCTTCCAAGGTGGAGTTGTTCGTCAGATCTATAGACTTTATCGGACATCACATCTCTGAAGCAGGCCTATCCATCATCGAAGATAGAATCCGAGCAGTCATGGCAATACAGCCTCCAGTGTCTTATGGTCCTACCGTTGGAAAGCAGCCTCTACGCCGTATGGCTAAAGATGGCAAGTCATCCCTTCGGTCATTCTTGGGCATGGTCGGTCAATTTAGGAGATTCATACCAAAATTCTCCAAAGTTGCCGAGCCACTCAATCGTCTTCTTAAAGATAATGCAGAGTTTGTCTGGGAATCTGAGCAGCAGCAGGCATTTGATAATCTCAAAAGTGCCATCTGTAACGCTCCAGTATTGCAGCTCCCAGATCAGAAACTGCCATCTATTATGGAGGTCGATGGATCAGGCACACACGTTGGTCAAGTGATACTCCAGGATCAAGGATAAGGTATGAAGCCATGTGGCTATCACAGCGTCACTCTATCCGATACACAGAGACGTTGGCCTATTCCTGAGATCGAGCTATTTGCCATTGTGGAAGGCTTCCGATTCTTTCGCCACATCTTGTTGGGAGCTCCTGAGACTATTGTACGCTCAGATCATCAGCCACTGGTTTATTTCCAGACCAAATCCACACTGAGCCCCAAACAGGCACGGTGGTTGGATGAGCTCTCCGAGTACAACTTCCGTATAGAGCACATTGCTGGCGAGAAGAATAAGGTTGCAGACGCACTCACGCGTATCTCTGCACTTTTTGAACTCACTGATTGTCTTCATCACATGGACATCAGCGAGGTCATTCCATCTGCAGATCCTACATTCATTGCTCTTATATCTTCTTCATCAGCTCATCAGCTACACGACATCATTATATCCGAGTATGATCGTGACACATTTGCACAGACTATTTTGGCTAAGCTGACATCATCGACTTCGTCACAGTCAGTCAGCAGCTACAACTTCGAGCTCATTCAGGGGTTGATCTATCGTAAGACCATATATGGCAGACAGCTGTACATTCCACCAACAGCTAAAGTCCCCACAGATGACGGTGAGATCACACAACTTCGCCACATTCTTCTTCATGAGTGCCACTCAGCCACTATTTCTGGTCATGTAGGCAAAAATCGCATGCTACATCTTCTGCGTAGCCGGTATTATTGGCCAGGAATGACAACGGCAGCCATCAAGTACATTCGGGAGTGCCCCGTTTGTCAGCGCCAGAAAACGAGGCGACACAAGCCTTATGGTCAGGCACATATACGATATTCCGTGCCTAAGACAAAATGGCTAGATGTATCTCTTGATTGGATCATTGACTTGCCTATCACCACTAATGGGCACGACAGTATATTTGTGGTAATGTGCCAATTCTCTCATCGCTGTCATCTCATCCCCTTCAGCATGACCTGGACAGCTCAGCATACTGCTTCTATCTATATGCAGCATATCTTCAAGCTCCATGGTCTTCCGAGGAACATCATCTCAGATCGAGACCCCAGATTCACCTCTACATTCTGGCAGACACTGTGGAAATCTACTGGTACGAGATTGTCCATGACGTCATCACACCATCCACAGTCGAATGCTGCCAATGAGAGGAGCCATGCCTTCATCGAGGATATCCTCAGGTACTTTTCAAATTGTTGATTCATGATTTGATTTCACCATCCTCTTGTTTATAAACTGATTAAATGGAATTTTTTCATCCTCAGGTGTTGTTGCAATGATACTTCAGCCAATTCGTGGGAGGACACGTTGCCTTTGGTGGAGTTTGCAATTAACAATACCGTTTCTGCATCAACTGGTTATTCACCATTTTATCTCGACTCAATGGCGCAACCACTTTCGCCTCATGACCTGGTTATCACTATTCCGCCAGAAGCTCCTGTTCCAATACAAAGAGCTATTCGAGATCATTTTGACCAGTACTCGGCTGTTCATGCCAACGCGGTAGACAACATTTCCCGAGCAGCAGAAATTAGCCAAGCCAGATTCAATAAGACTCACATGCCTAAGCAGTTTGCAGTTGGGCAGAAAGTTCTTTTACGGACTGAGTTTATTCAATGGACTGGTTTGACAGAGGCAGGCAGACACTTTAAGCAGCCATATATTGGGCCGTTCACCATTTCCAAAGTGCTTAGCCATGGACGTGCATACGAGTTAGATTTCGGAAATCTTGATATCCGTATTCATCCGGTACAGCCTGTATCCAGATTAGAGCTGTACAATGACTCGATCCAAGCACTTTTGCCTCTGCCACAGATGATCACCGAAGAAGGGCAACCACTGTTTGAGATATCACATATACTCTCGGATAAGTTCACTAGAGGTGTCAAATACTATTTAGTGCGATATGCAGGCTACGGCCCTGAGCATGACACCTGGGTCAAAGCCACTGAGCTGACCAATGCAGCAGACATTATAGCTGCCTATGAAGGCTAAACATTTATTAAGCCTCGTGCCTTTACTTCTTGTAATATATACTAATACATGTCGATCATCTATATAACCTTGCTCTTAATGTTTTATCATTATGTTGCATAGAAGCGGGAAATTGATCCTTCCTTGCTAAAGGTGTAGTGAGCCTTGTTCAAAATCATACCCTTGCACAGATACGCACACATGCGAGATATCATATCTGTGGATAAACAAAAACTGCTAATGCTACCTTTGCCAGCCGTGGTTTGTCATCGGACTTTTGGCCAATCATCCGCAGCTACCGGAGATTGACGTAGACGGAGTTGTGATCCTGAGTTGTGCTTGACAAACATAACTAAACAAATTTCACATTAGTACGTGGCGAATCCATTCTCACTCATCGCGATAGATGTTCGTCAAAGCGCGCGTACCGGACCGAAAAAAAGGAGTTTGGCAGACGGGTGAGGATTTAAAGTGGACTTATAAAGACCCTCCGATATCTCGTAAGCAGGGCCTCCTCCGCTGCATTAAAAACAAGCCGTAATTTCGAAATATTCGGAAGGGGCTCTCCATAGTATTCCTGTGAACTTCGGGGGAGTAAGCTCTCTGAAGGGAGGAAGAGGTGGATGCATTATAGCCGAGAATCGTTCGTTAAATCGTCGATCATCGAAGGTGTCGACGGCAAGCGCAAATATCTATCCGTAACGTAAACCTCGGAAGATACCTTGAAACGTCACTCTGAAATACGATACGCAGTTCATGGGGGCTACATCCTAAGAACTGTAGGGCTAAATGCCTAAGGTGAGGGACTAAAGTGGACTCAGTTCCCCCCAATAACCTAAAAACACCATGAGGGACGCCTCAAATCGGTGTAAGAAGACTGGTACCAGCAAGAAGCGACAACAACAAAGACATCATAGACACATACAAAGGTATGCCCGTTGTGAGGTCACAACTCTTTTAAGAGGGGAGATCTGTCAGGGTCATGACCGATGACATACGTGTCATACATGTCATACGTGTCATACCTGTCAGACATGTCATACCATGTCATGTCATGTCGTGTCATATATTATTATGACAGTCGTCAGTACGGTCGACCATGGCTGTACATGTCGAGTCGTGTCATATATTATTATGACATTCGTCAGTACGGTCGACGATGACTGTACATGTCGCCAGATGATAATGTCACATCATCTGATCCCTGTCATCGAGAGTTCGTACGTCGAACTCGAAGATGGCAAAGCAAAGATACATCTTGAATACAAACAAGAACCATCTTGCTTTAAGCATGTGCGGAACACGCATGCACAGTATGAACGAACTAGTCGTTATTACAATACTGGTCGTTCAACCTACGTCTCGGGTTCACAACCCAATGGCGGTACCATCTAAGATGATGGGAGACGTATGGTACAAAAGTGAGGAAGCGTTGTGCTTCAGCAGTTCTTTATCCAGAGACTGCAACTCACAACCCGCTTGATTGTTACACTTGTGTGTGCCGTTCAACAGCACAGTGTTTATTTGATATATTGTATAATATTTGTGGGCTCGTATATCAGCCCTAACATAGATAGCAAACATAATTATTATCGCAGTGGCACCGCGCGGGAATTATTGATTGCAATATATATGCTTACTATGATGCTTCGTATTATACTGGACTTGCTTATTTGACACGAGCTGATATAAATCATGAAAGGAGGAGGAGGTTGTGCATCTTATTATAGTGGATCCGACTTGGATGGAGGGCATCGATCCCAGCAATCTACACATGTAAGGGGTACTATCTTACCGTGACGCCGAACGTCGTGTATGTGTTACGCCGCATTTTAATAATAGGCTGTTGACACGAATATGCCCTGTTGCCATCAGAGACTGAAATGTCATAAACCTCTGCTCCTTATGATTTGGAACCTGGCCAAATTACCTTACTTACTTACTTACTTACTTAATCAGCAGCAGCAAAGCGCGAATCCCAACGGGTGACACATACGAACTTCCGATCTCACGATCGCCAGACGCTAACGATGACAGTGCCGCTGCAGTCGCGTACATTTACCGCGACGCCACCCACGCGTTATGGCGTGGCATGTTGGGATGCAAAAAGCGAAGCACTGTCGCGCACATGATCCTACGGTCAGATGGCCTAGTGGAGATCTCTTTTTGAGATCGATCCGCCTAGTACCTTTACTTACCTTACCTTAGTCAATCAGCAGCAGCAGCAAAGCTCGAATCCCAACGGGCGACGCAGTCGAATTTTCGATTTCACGATCGCCAGACGCCAACGATGACAGTGCCACTGCAGTCGCGTACATTTATCGCGACGCCACCCACGCATTGTGGCATGGCATGCTGGGAAACAAAAAGCAAAGCACTGTCGCGCACATGATCCTACGGTCAGATAGTGTAATGGCGAAAATTATTTAAACATCGCATGGCCGACGCGATGTTCGGAAATCAGATAGATTCGCATGGTAATTAATCGTGCTGTCCAAAAAGATCGACGCCTAGTAGAGATCGCATATTTGTGATCGACAGCGCCTAGATAGACCTCTGGCCTTTATCGTCTTGGCATGGAGTATCGACCGGGCCTAGTACCTTACTACCTCTGACCTTTATAATCTTCACCCAAACCAATTATTACCTTACCTACCTTAGACCTTTATAATCTTCACCCCCAAAACCACTTACCTTACCTTACCTACCTCTGACCTTTATAATCTTCACCCAAACCAAATTACCTTACTTACCTTACTCACCTTACCTTAATAAGCAGCAGCAGCAAAGCTCGAATCCCAACGGGCGACGCAGTCGAATGTTCCATCTCACGATCGCCAGACGCCAACGATGACAGTGCCACTGCAGTCGCGTACATTTATCGCGACGCCACCCACGCGTTATGGCATGGCATGTTGGGAAGCAAAAAGCAAAGCACTGTCGCGCACATGATCCTGCGGTCAGATGATGTAATGGCGATATCCATGTTAACATCGCATGGTAATTAATCGTGCTGTCCAAAAGGATCGACGCCTAGTGGAGATCGCATATTTGTGATCGACAGCGCCTAGACCTTTGACCTTTATAATCTTCACCCAAACCAAATTACCTTACCTTACTTACCTTACCTTAATCAGCAGCAGCAGCAGCAGCAAAGCTCGAATCCCAACGGGCGATACAGTCGAATGCTCCATCTCACGATCGCCAGACGCTAACGATGACAGTGCCACAACAGTCGCGTGTATGTACCACGACGCCACCCACGCGTTATTATGGCATGGCATGCTGGGAAGCAAAAAGCAAAGCACTGTCGCGCACATGATCCTGCGGTCATATGATGTAATGGCGATATCCATGTTAACATCGCATGGCAATTAATGGTGCTGTCCAAAAAGATCGACGCCTAGTGGAGATCGCATATTTGTGATCGACAGCGCCTAGTGTATTACATGCAGCAGCAGCAGCAGCAGCAAAGCTCGAATCCCAACGGGCGACGCAGTCGAATTATCAATCTCACGATCGCCAGACGCCAACGATGACAGTGCCACTGCAGTCGCGTACATTTATCGCCACGCCACCCACGCGTTATGGCATGGCATGTTGGGAAGCAAAAAGCAAAGCACTGTCGCGCACATGATCCTGCGGTCATATGATGTAATGGCGATATCCATATTAACATCGCATGGTAATTAACCGTGCTGTCCAAATAGATCGACGCCTAGTGGAGATCGCATATTTGTGATCGACAGCGCCTAGTGTATTACATGCAGCAGCAGCAGCAGCAGCAAAGCTCGAATCCCAACGGGCGACGCAGTCGAATTTTCCATCTCACGATCGCCAGACGCCAACGATGACAGTGCCACAGCAGTCGCGTACATTTATCGCCAAGCCACCCACGCGTTATGGCATGGCATGCTGGGAAGCAAAAAGCAAAGCACTATCGCGCACATGATCCTGCGGTCATATGATGTAATGGCGATATCCATGTTAACATCGCATGGTAAGTAATCGTGCTGTCCAAAAAGATCGACGCCTAGTGGAGATCGCATACTTGTGATCGACAGCGCCTAGTGTATTACATGCAGCAGCAGCAGCAGCAGCAAAGCTCGAATCCCAACGGGCGACGCAGTCGAATTATCGATCTCACGGTCGCCAGACGCCAACGATGACAGTGCCACTGCAGTCGCGTACATTTAGCGCGACGCCACCCACGCGTTATGGCATGGCATGCTGGGAAGCAAAAAGCAAAGCACTGTCGCGCACATGATCCTGCGGTCATATAATGTAATGGCGATATCCATGTTAACATCGCATGGTAATTAATCGCACTGTCCAAAAAGATCGACGCCTAGTGGAGATCGCATATTTGTGATCGACAGCGCCTAGACCTCTGACCTTTATAATCTTCACCCAAACCAAATTACCTTACCTTACCTTACCTTAATCAGCAGCAGCAGCAAAGCTCGAATCCCAACGGGCGACGCAGTCGAATGTTTGATCTTACGATTGCCAGACGCTAACGATGACAGTGCCACTGTTGTCGCGTGTATGTACCGCGATGCCACCCACGCGTTATGGCATCGCATGCTGGGAAGCAAAAAGCGAAGCACTGTCGCGCACATGATCCTGCGGTCATATGATGTAATGGCGATATCCATGTTAACATCGCATGGTAATTAACCGTGCTGTCCAAAAAGATCGACGCCGAGTGGAGATCGCATACCTGTGATCGACAGCGTCTAGACCTCTGACCTTTATAATCTTCACCCAAACCAAGTTACCTTACCTTACCTTACCTACCTCTGACCTTTATAATCTTCACCCAAACCAAATTACCTTACCTTACTACCTCTGACCTTTATAATCTTCACCCAAACCAAATTACCTTACCTTACTACCTCTGACCTTTATAGCCTTGGCATGAAGTAAATTACCTTACCTTAGTCAATCAGCAGCAGCAGCAGCAGCAGCAAAGCTCGAATCCCAACGGGCGACGCAGTCGATTTTTCGATCTCACGATCGCCAGACGCTAACGATGACAGCGCCACTGCATTCGCGTATATTTACCGCGACGCCACCCACGCGTTATGGCATGGCATGCTGGGAAGTAAAAAGTGGAGCACTGTCGCGCACATGATCCTGCGGTCAGATGATGTAATGGCGATAAATTATCCATGTTAACATCGCATGGCCGACGCGATGTTCGTAAATCGAAATTACCGGATGGAACCTCGGCTGCCACGACTGCACTAAAATGTAACGCCCGACAAAAAGAAATACGAGCATCGCGGCGTGCCACGTCGGACGGAATGGTAATTAATCGTGCTGTCCAAAAAGATCGACGCCTAGTGGAGATCGCATATTTGTGATCGACAGCGCCTAGTACCTTAATCAGCAGCAGCAGCAGCAGCAGCAAAGCTCGAATCCCAACGGGCGATACAGTCAAATGTTCCATCTCACGATCGCCAGACGCTAACGATGACAGTGCCACAACAGTCGCGTGTATTTATCGCGACGCCACCCACGCGTTATGGCATGGCATGCTGGGAAGCAAAAAGCAAAGCACTGTCGCGCACATGATCCTGCGGTCAGATTATGTAACGGCGATATCCATGTTAAAATCGCATGGTAATTAATCGCGCTGTCCAAAAGGATCGACGCCTAGTGGAGATCGCATATTTGTGATCTACAGCGCCTAGTAGTCAATCAGCAGCAGCAGCAGCAGCAGCAAAGCTCGAATCCCAACGGGCGATACAGTCGAATGTTCCATCTCACGATCGCCAGACGCTAACGATGACAGTGCCACAACAGTCGCGTGTATGTACCACGACGCCACCCACGCGGTATGGCATGGCATGCTGGGAAGCAAAATGCGAAGCACTGTCGCGCACATGATCCCGCGGTCATATGATGTAATGGCGATATCCATGTTAACATCGCATGGTAATTAATGGTGCTGTCCAAAAAGATCGACGCCTAGTGGAGATCGCATATTTGTGATCGACAGCGCCTAGTACCTTAGTCAATCAGCAGCAGCAGCAGCAGCAGCAGCAAAGCTCGAATCCCAACGGGCGACGCAGGCGAATTTTCGATCTCACGATCGCCAGACGCCAACGATGACAGTGCCACAACAGTCGCGTACATTTATCGCGACGCCACCCACGCGTTATGGCATGGCATGCTGGGAAGCAAAAAGCAAAGCACTGTCGCGCGCATGATCCTACGGTCAGATAATGTAATGGCGAAAATGATTTAAACATCGCATGGCCGACGCGATGTTCGGAAATCAGATAGATTCGCTTTTACATTGCATAGCAGACGCGAGGATCGAGAAATGTCAAATCATTAATGGAATGGCAGACTCGATGTTCATGTTCGGATCTCTCCAGTGCGCCACGTCGGCAAGATAGATAATCCCATCGACCGTCAGATGCGCCTAGTGGAGATCTTAATTTAAGATCAACCGGGCCTAGTACCTTACCTACCTCTGATCTTTATCGTCTTGGCATGAAGTGAGTTTTCATCTTCGTTCGCTGTACGTGTTATGAATTTAGATATGGGTCATCTGAATGACCATCTCCGTTCGCCTTTTTCTTTATTTTTGCTATGTATGAGGAAAGCGAACGGAAATGGTCAATCAGCAGCAGCAGCAGCAGCAGCAAAGCTCGAATCCCAACGGGCGATACAGTCGAATGTTCCATCTCACGATCGCCAGACGCTAACGATGACAGTGGCACAACAGTCGCGTGTATGTACCACGACGCCACCCACGCGTTATGGCATGGCATGCTGGGAAGCAAAAAGCAAAGCACTGTCGCGCACATGATCCTGCGGTCATATGATGTAATGGCGATATCCGTGTTAACATCGCATGGTAATCGATCGTGCTGTCCAAAAAGATCGACGCCTAGTGGAGATCGCATATTTGTGATCGACAGCGCCTAGTACCTTACCTTAATCAGCAGCAGCAGCAGCAAAGCTCGAATCCCAACGGGCGATACAGTCGAATGTTCCATCTCACGATCGCCAGACGCCAACGATGACAGTGCCACTGCAGTCGCGTGTATGTACCACGACGCCACCCACGCGTTATGGCATGGCATGCTGGGAAGCAAAAAGCAAAGCACTGTCGCGCACATGATCCTGCGGTCATATGATGTAATGGCGATATCCATGTTAACATCGCATGGTAATTAATCGTGCTGTCCAAAAAGATCGACGCCTAGTGGAGATCGCATATTTGTGATCGACAGCGCCTAGACCTCTGACCTTTATAATCTTCACCCAAACCAATACCTTACCTTACCTACCTTTGACCTTTATAATCTTCACCCAAACCAAATTACCTTACCTTACCTACCTCTGACCTTTATAATCTTCACCCAAACCAAATTACTTTACCTTACCTTAGTCAATCAGCAGCAGCAGCAGCAGCAAAGCTCGAATCCCAACGGGCGACGCAGTCGAATTTCCGATCTCACGATCGCCAGGCGCTAACGATGACAGTGCCACTGCAGTCGCGTACATTTATCGCGACGCCACCCACGCGTTATGGCATGGCATGCTGGGAAGCAAAAAGCAAAGCACTGTCGCGCACATGATCCTACGGTCAGATAGTGTAATGGCGAAAATTATTTAAACATCGCATGGCCGACACGATGTTCGGAAATCAGATAGATTCGCTTTTACATTGCATAGCAGACGCGAGGATCATCCTCATTCAGTATGTAAGAACTGCATGCATGCGATTGTGCGCGCCACATAAGTGCATGATGCGCATCGGCATGTACCCGCGCGCGTGTGCGTTGACTGTGAGCATGCTCTCGCAGTGGCAACGATAATGTATTTCCGTTGCCAACACGTTTGCGGTATTGTAGCGCGCGTACGAAGAGCGGCAGCCAATTTATCATGCAAGTTGCTGCAATAGAAAGGTGTGTGTGTGTGTGTTTGGCACAGGGTCATGATGGCGGAGGTCGATGAGACGTCATTCGTGCTTCGATTTACAATGCTGCGACCGATCGAAGTAGCGCGAGCTTTGATGCACGTTCATGGCGGTGAAATGCACTTTTATGTATATATGATATAAGAAGCGCTTGCCCATTAATATCGCCACACGTGAAGGCAGCCAACTATGCATAGGCTCGCGCCAGCCGCGAGTGGGAATTGCAAATGTCACTCAGTCGAATGATGAATTATAACGAGCAAGTAATGTATGCATGTAGCCGCAGTCAGGTATCATTCCGATGGTTACATGTTGGATATTCACACGCATGCATTATCAACACCCACCATTCACACAGGAATGCACTACGGGCACATCAATACATGTGCCAAATCATAGAAGCAAAGTAGCTCTTGCTTCTCTCTCACACACGAACACACACACACACACATCACATACTCAGCACTAAGCACTAAGTTACACACCACGGAGAGCATCATATATATCACGCCCTTTACATGCACGTTGATGCGTTTATCGGATGATGAAGGAGGACGATGTCCACGAGACTCGCACAAGTTCTTGGTCTGGGTTCGATCCCCGGCGTCCTGCATCAGTAAATATTGCTTTATTCGCACGTTTTCCGACTGGATACACAATTACGCATGCACAATCATATAATAATCCGCATACACAGCCAATGATTTGCGTCTCGGCATAATGTGATATTTTTTATTCGCAAGGGTAATTGTTAAAGATTGCATTCGATATACGCATCAGCCTATTTGCGCACAGTTTGTGCAGCATGCAGTCATAATGAGATTTTCACATTGTCAAAATTTAAAGTGCTAATATGATGATCATAGTAGTATGCCATGCGTGCTAGATGCCAACTGTCACAGTGCTACAAACGTGCCCCCCTTTGCTATTCGTCCTAAAACACAAATACCAGCTCAAGATGGGCACAATAATTCTATGCATGTGCAAGGGGTATCAATGGACATCAGATTATGCAGTGCTCGCCTCAAGCACCACCTTAGTCACTGTCTCGGCTTGTGCTCAAAATTATTGATGAATATCAGCGAGTGCGTTGTGAGTGCATACGCCCGTTGATGCACACACACGCACTAAGCACTAAGCACACACGCACGCGCGCGCGACACACACATCCACACACATAATAAAGTGAATGAGCTAATGCGCATGCCAATCAAAGCTAGACGTATATATACATATATATATATACAACGTTGTATATATATATATATATATATATGGGGACTTCAATGCAGCCGATTTCCCTCTCGAATTTCACGGTGTGCGCTCGAGCACCAACGTGTGATATTTTCATAATATACTTGCAGTGTAACACTGGCTGAGCTTCCAACGTGGCTGCACACTTTCTTTTTTGGCTAGGATGTGTGGGTGCGGTATATAGTCATGCCCTGATCTATTCCCACAAGCATGTTTCTCACATCCACTGGATTGATGGTGGGTCTGCTTTTGTCAGCGGGCAACGTGTGCATGCTACATGCAACATGCATATCGATTGTTAAAGTGGCAAGAATGTGTGTGTGCGTGTGCGCGTGCGTGTGCACATGTGTGAATGCTTAGTGTGTGTGTGTGTGTGTATGAGTTGTGTTTGGATGCGTGTGCAAGTATGTAATTATGCACGTGCATGAGTGTGGCTTTTCCTTGGACCGACTTCTTTGGCACACCGTAGCCGCAGAAGATCAATTGCACTATGTACCCACACCGGGGATCAAAGCATTCAGCCATGATTGTGTGTGTGTGTGTGTGTGTGTGTGAAAGAGAGTGAGCATGTGTATCACATGTATGCAAAATGGGCATGTGCACCACCAACTCATGTATAGTGAGCCTCCATTATTTTTCATATGATGTTCGCCCCCACCTAAGCAATTGCCACAAGCTGACGGACATCGGCATACATGTGTAGCAGAAAAGTAACTCTGCTACGAGGGTCATGTATTGCTTGCTCAGACTTCAGCTAACACTCCAAGAGGTTGTTGACATCAACATTATCAACATAAACATGTATAACGCTCCATATATTCTTCACGATTTGTTGTAGACATGTCTCATCAATTAGGCAATCTTAGTATTGATTATGCAGCTAGCGCTAATTGCGCGCAGCGCGCCGCGATGTTGATGTATTTATCGGTGCGTGAGCATTTACATTCTGCACATTCAACAGATTGTTTTCGATGCCATGCATGTGCAAATGCTAAATAGTATGTAAGATATGTATGCAGAGTCTTTGCTTATTCGACTACACGTGTATCTACACTACAATTGCCAAGCGTAAGCAACGTGCGAAAGCTAAGAAAACGTTCGTACTAGAAAACAAGTAATCATAGTAACTATTTGTGTCCCTGATAATCATATTGGATAGCCAAACCTTGCTCCGCCATTCAATATTTGCAACTAGCTTACATTACATGTACGCCGCCACCATATATCATATCTAGCTATATAACACATTACCTCTGACCTTTATAATCTTCACCCAAACCAAATTACCTACCTCTGACACCTCTGACCTTTATAATCTTCACCCAAACCAAATTACCTTACCTTACCTTACCTTAGTCAATCAGCAGCAGCAGCAGCAGCAGCAGCAGCAGCAAAGCTCGAATCCCAACGGGCAATACAGTCGAATGTTCCATCTCACGATCACCAGACGCCAACGATGACAGTGCCACTGCAGTCGCGTACATATATCGCGACGCCACCCACGCGTTATGGCAGTGCCACAACAGTAGCGTGCATGCACACGAAGCAGTTACCGTTCAAAGAGAATGACGTCAGTTATGCTTTGCAGATGCACTATGATCTGATGTGACAATTTTTTGCTCATTCAAAAAAACGTATATGGCTTATGGTTTCGGCGCATGAAGTAAAAGCTCTAACATGCAAAACACCACGTATTTAGACCGTTGACAGAACATATATTTCGATATGGCCATTCGCTTTTATAACATAGTTAAAATAATCATAACATTCTGCAGGTCTCTGGAAGAAATTCGCGAATTTCACGCAGCGCTCATAGAAGAACTTGAGCGTTGTGAGGCGATCTATATTAGCAGCTTTATCGAGATCGAATATCAACCACCAATATGATTATCAACAGATTCGGGATGCGCATACTTATGAAATTGGGCATTTGCCTGCTGTTAATGCTGTTGGAGATCGGCTCGCAAATGTCGTTTATCTGCGTACACAACTCCATATTTGTGTGCGAGATGCAGTTTGGCGTGCGTAGCAATCACAGGATGCTGGTACATGCTGTGCGCGGAGGACCACGCGCAAACTCAGGAGGAGCACGCAAAAACTCCGGTGGCGTACGCAAAAAACTCGCACGAACCTGGAGGCGCTCGCACGAACGCTGGAGGCGCTCGCACGAACGCTGGAGGCGCTCGCACGAACGCTGGAGGCGGAGGCGCTCGCACGAACGCTGGAGGCGCTCGCACGAACGCTGGAGGCGCTCGCACGAACGCTGGAGGCGCTCGCACGAACGCTGGAGGCGCTCGCACGAATGCTGGAGGCGTTCGCACGAACGCTGGAGGCGCTCGCACGAACGCTGGAGGCGTTCGCGAAAACAGTGGAGGCGCTCGAGAAAACAGTGGAGGCGCTCGCGAAAACAGTGGAGGCGCTCGCGAAAACAGTGGAGGCGTTCGCGAAAACAGTGGAGGTTTACGACCAAACGCTGGCACGCGCGAGGGAAATGCGAACGCCGTTGGAAACACAGGTGAGTCTGTAATGTACGTATTGCCCAATTTTGCGACACATAGTGACACATTTTATTAATTTGGCGAATAGCATGCATGAGATTCAGTTTGCATGGAAGCTAAGAAATGCATCTGCTTGTTGTGCAGGACCTGTTGATTGTTGTGCATGTCCGATATTCGTGCAAACAAAGCGGATTGCTGAAAATGATCGGCACATTGTGTTGCAGGTCCTGTTGGTCAACAAAATGCACTTGGAAGTACCAATGCAGGTGAATGTAACATCTCATGATGAAGTCTTCACACCGACAACACATCATTGTTGTGCATGTCTGGGATTCGTGCTAAGAAAACAGATTGCTAAAAATGATTGTCACATTGTGTTGCAGGTCCTGTTGGTCAACAAAATGCATTTGGAAGTACCAATGCAGGTGAATATAACATACCTGCGCACAAATAGAGCCACTTCGCCGACGACGCACATATGCTGTAAACATATGTCCGAGATTCGTGCAAACAAATCGGATTGCTGTAAATGATCGTCACATTGTGTTGCAGGTCCTACTGGTCAACAAAACGCACTTGGAAGTACCAATGCAGGTGAATATAACATACTTGCGCACAAATAGAGCCACTCCGCCGACGACGCACATATGCTGTAAACATATGTCCGAGATTCGTGCAAACAAAGCGGATTGCTGTAAATGATCGTCACATTGTGTTGCAGGTCCTACTGGTCAACAAAATGCACTTGGAAGCACCAATTCAGGACCAGTTGGTCATCAGAATGCTTCAGTGGATGCAGGTAAAACAATACTAAACAACATACACATTGCATGTAAACCTTTATTTATTGAGAACATGATTATAATGATTGTGCAAGTAGTGGATATCCTTATTATTCAATGTGTACAGTATGATGCATCATATCACAAACAACCATGTTTGTGCAACGACTGCAGCACCTCAAGGTGTATACCTGAATTCATATTGAAAATAGTAAATACAGAAATGGAAATCAAACAACTAAGCAATGTTTTTGTTCTTGGTGTGACAGTCAACCGCAATAAGACTCTGTCGTTTTTAGAACGACAGCAGCTCGCACGAAAATGGATGAACATGCCTCCGATAACTACGATGGAAGAAAGTAATCCTATTCATTTTGACAACCTGCAACACCAACAACCATGTGGTATAGGCAATTGCCCATTGGCAGAGTTAGCTTTGTCATTCAATAATCGTGAACCAGCACAGATTTGTTGCGACAGCCATCGCTGTCGCGAACAGCCTGCATGCGATACATGCAGAATGTTATGCGAAGCAGATGATCAACGCACAGATATTGATAGAGTGCCCAACGACATGTCATCTGCTGGATGTTTACAGGTAATTATATATTTGACTCAAAACTTGTATCATAAATACACATCATGCACTACCACATGCACACATAGTGTGAGACTCACTGAGCTTGTTTTCATGCAGACTGCTTGGGCATATTCGACAGTTGGCCAACAATTTATTCAGAAGATGAGCAAACACACTCCGTATAAATATGATGGCAACAATCAGCCTTTGGTGTTTTATACCGACGACTTTGGGCATGAACATGAATGGCCGATGCCTTCTGCCTTTGTTCCTGCGCATATGCAGTCCATCCCTGGGTTCCCAGACGATGTGGCATCTCTGCTACAATCCACTGTGGTGTTGGATGACGCTTTACGTGGGAAAGTGCTGACACGCAAAGGCTTATCACCAATGTTCTTGGTGCGTCTGGAGGATGGTCAATTGCGCGAAGTACATCGTCGACAGATAATGCATAACGAGGTACGCATGTCCTTTTGCTGCTACATAAAAAACCTTTATACTCTTGGCAACAAGTAAATTACTCCACATAGTCAATCAACAGCAACAACAACAAAGCTTAAATTCCTGTACAGTTGCATGCATGCACACGCATGCTACTATTGGTATGCTACATTTGTTGTTGCCATATTTGTGCTCTCTTTATTGATTTTATCGTACTCCACACCCTAGAAATAAATTATTATCAGTGAATGACTCTGTTCAGTCGGCATTAGTTAATAAAAATATTATTTATTGGGAATCAACCACCGTGCGATGAAACATTTATTGTTTCCTTATCTATACTATTGATGAAAGCTATTTTTTTTCAAATAGTTAATTATTTTATAAGTCAATAATTGGAAGCACTGTACGCGCGTCCTTTTGCTGCTACATAAAAAACCTTTATACTGAAGTTAATTACCCCATATAGTCAATCAGCAGCAACAACAGTAAAGCTTAAATTCCTGTACTGTCGCATGCATGCACACGCATGCTGCTATTGGTACGCTACGTTTGTCGTTGTCATACGTGGATTACCTTATGTAATTGAAAAATGTATGCCAAGCAGTGCAAGCATGATGCAGATAGCCTGCACACAATTGTGCTTGCCATGAAACACACGAGCTTCGGGTTTTATACATGACCAAATTGAATATGTTCGCATGCTGACGCAATATGCGTTGAAACACGTATGTACGCAGGGAACACCTACTTTATTCTCATGTGCTACCTCCACTGCGAAGGATACTTTTATAGACACTTTATACGATTTTGATTGCAGCTACGACCCGTACGGTCCGCTTTTTGCTGTTACGCCTTCCACTTCAGCACCAACTGCAAAGACATCATGCGATTTAATGACCGAGTTGTTTCTAAACACTGAACAACCAGTTTGCGCACCCATTTGCGAAGGCGTCGATCTGTCCGACATCTTCATCAACACCGCACAACCTATTTGCGCACCCGTTATTGAATCTGCAATTACCTCAGCTACGCACGAAGCATCTGCGCCAATCGCAATTGCGTCCAGTGATTCCATGACAGAGTTGTTCTTAAACACGGAAAGCCCAGTTTGCGCACCGATGAGCGACAATGTCGGTCTGTCCAACGTCTTCATGACCACTGAAGTAGTCACGAAACAACGTTTGCCGTTGAAGCTGAAGTATTGTGCGAAATGTCATTTATGGCTCTTTACGTGGACGTGTAACAATAAAAACCATTCGTCGACTTGTCTTTGTGGTGACAAAGCTGGCGGCAAACTTGCAGAACGTATGCATGATATCTACGCGTTGCAACCGCTTCCTGCGGAAGTCTTGCCATTCTACACTTCTGGCATGTTGTTGAAAAACAGTTTCAAAGCGAATTCGCTGTGCGCGCTCTCAGCCCTGACCCTGCCAGCTGATGGCGATATACGCAAAAACCACGAGTTGCACCTTCCATGGCAAAACGCGTGCTTCAAGATGCATGGCCTCACATATGCTCGTGTTCTGCAGAATAACCACACAGATAGTTCGATATCCTATTACTTTGGAGGGCCACAGGTACATAACCATGCTGCTGGCCATCGATCGCAAATAACTGGTCCTGCTATGCCAGTTCGAGTGTTTGACATCACACGCCAATCCTTGCAAACTCATAACCGTCTCGTGCGCACCTTGGTGGCATTGACACACGCATCTGCCGACGATGCTGCAATCTGCTTTCAACATGCCTCTGATCCGGACGCCCCGCGAGCATGCAATAGAGAATTTTTTACAGTCACGTCATTTCCTCCAACTTGTATCCCAGAGCCGCGTCAATATATTTATTTCAAAAATAGCAATGTCCCGAGCAATCGTGCACAATTCGTGAAGTCTCTAGACCCTTTGTACGAGCCATTAGCATTTCCTTTGCTCTTTTTCCATGCCGAGACTGGTTACAATCCTGATCTGCACAACAACACAAACAAAATCACCCTTCATAATTATTCCATGGCCAGATTGTGGCTGCCCGAAAAATTACCAGATGGCAGTTACCTTAGTTATTGCAATATGTATGGCGACCGAATACCTTGCAGTCGTTTGCATACGATGCCATGGTTGGCACAACAATACGTGCTAGACTCCTTCAGTCGTGACCGCGAGAATCGACTAGATCACATTCGTCAAAACCAGGCAACCTTCAATCGGCGCTCAGCATCATATGAAGAACGTGGCACCAGTGACGACATTGATGACACAACCGCAACCAATACTACCGTTCGGATCCCAAAAACCTTTACAAGCTCGCCAAAGTTCATGAGTAACAAAGTGCTAGACGCGTTAGAGACGGTGCGCTTTGCGGGTCGGCCATTAACTTTCTTGACTTTCACCTGCAATCCAAACTGGCAAGAGCTGGTGGAAATGCTGCCCATGAATTGCACGGCCTATGATTGCCCAGATGTCACGAATCGCGTGTTTAAAATGAAACTGGACGCTTTCTTAGCCGAGCTCAAAATCGGTTCATTGTGGTCTCCAACCTTAGTGTCCGTGGACCGCTCTGATCCTAGCAAAACGGTGTGGACATACAGTTTGAGACGATCTGATATGCCGGACACCGCCCCTGGATATCAGGTGACATGTCTTCACTTGCATACAACTTAATGTATGAAATAAATTTGTGCCTGCTGATTATATTGCGTGTGCCTTCATGTTGATAGGCCATGCCCACCCAATGCTTGCATATAGGTATATAAATTTATTCATGTGCCAAAACAATCATTCCAACTTTTGTCTTCTTGCATCGTCCATGCTGACCGTGTCAATAGAAACCTTACATTCCATTTGGCACCTGGGTGATGCATACGCACGTGACATGCACCTTTCAGCAGCATCACTGACTTGCATATTGTTGTCGTGCCATGCGCGCATGACTCTACTATGATTCTACTATCGTTCGCCGTGTCCATGCAGGTAAGTGTAATCGAGTTCCAGAAGCGAGGCTTGCCGCATGCTCACATCGTATTTCGCCCAGCGATCATGCCCTTCGGTACCGAATCCACCACTGCGCCCACCGATGCCCCGCAACCATGGGCTGACCACTTCACGTGTGCACGAAAACCCACGCCTGATGTGCTGGCTGAATATGGTTTGTTGACCGTGCTGCCTTCTGGAGGCTACGGCATATCTTCGCATCTGCGCGCCATGGGCTATCGCGAGCTGCAGCGAACCTGCCCCAACGCGCAGTTTTACATCAACCGCCGTGCACCGTCCGCGCGGGAGGTGTGCGAAGAGATGAAGCAATTGGTTTGTGGTGATCGCGCATGCATGGACGGCTACGCGTCCAAGTCGCCCGCCACCGGACGCCGCACTTCTGGTCCTATGGAGCACGGCCCGCATCCCAATGACGACAACAGACCTGCAAACTGGTGCAAAAAGACAACCCAAGGCTTTTGCAAGAGCTGTTTCCCGCGTCCCTGCGGCATCACTCGCCGTGTCGAAAACGGCTTCATCGAGCTGAAGCGACGCATCGGTGGTCAGATACGACGCAACTGGACAGCGGGCGACGAATTCATCGTGCCGTACAACCCGTGGATGTTGTTCAAGTATCGCACACACATTAACGTGGAGATCGCGGCGAAGGTTTCGGTCATCGCGTACTTGTACAAATATCTTTTCAAAGGAGGTGATCGAGCCCGTTATGAAGTGCGTAAGACAGCGGATGGTGTCGAAATTGTCGACGAAATCGCTGACTGGAAGCAAGGGATGTACACCTCTGCCTCCGAAGCCTCTTGGCTCACTACCGGCTACGATAAATTCAATAACACACCGTGCGTGGATATCTTAGACGTGCATGTCATCGACCCACACTCCATTGAGCAAGCCTCTGGCAGCTCAGAGTTCGAGAAATATGTATTCCGACCACCAGAGGTGGATGCCTACGCAGCTGCCCACTTCAATATCATGGAGCTCACCGCCACCGAATTTCGACGTTTGTTTGTGGCCACCTCCTCTCCGCCAACAGATGTCAAGAAAAAGTGCAAAGAGGAATTTGGTCAACATTGTCGTGTGTGCCCTGTCACGTACATGCGCAAATACCCACAAGCCAAGTTCCACATGCGCGATACCAACAACTTGCGCCCCATCTGGTTTCGAGATATGCACATGCATGGCGGCGGGTATGCGTATTATTATCCGTGTTTGCCTACAGATCGACACATCGCACGTCTGCAGCGCGTGTACAAGGTTGGGAGCGAGCTATGGTATTTCCGTATGTTCGTAATGAACAAAAAAATACCGATCGTGACGCCTGCAGATATGGTCGACCCTCTCCGTCCGGTACGTGAATTGACTTCAGAGAAAACTTTTCAATCTGTGGCTCGCATGCTGCATTTGGTTCCGCACGATCAGGAGGCCGAGATCGCTATGACTGAAGCCGTAATGACGCACACCACGCCCTTTGGTTTATTCTCATTGTTTGTAGTGCTAACCATGAACGGCTACCCCACCGAGAAAATGTTGAACGCACCTGAGCATCAGTTTATTCGCGATGCGATGTCCACCGAATTCACTGGCACCACGCAAGAAAAGCAACAGAAATTTTTGAAGGAGCTGAAGAAGCATTTCGAATCAAATGGCAAAAACCTTTCTGATTATGGCATCACCGAGCCGACAGCTTGCGACATGTCCGAGTTGACACAGCACCGTGCTTATTGGGAAGAGCAGCACTCCATGATGCAAACCTACCTCCGTGATAACAACCTTTTCCCGGAACAACAACGTGTGGCAGACCGAGTCAAAAACCTTGTGTTGCAACGTCCAGATGAAGGAAGCGCCACCTCCGCAAATGATGCAGCAATGGCTCCGCAAAACAATCTCCAACCGCCATTCCCTATGCTTTTTCTTGATGGACCAGCAGGCACTGGTAAAACCACCACCATCACACATTTGCTTTATGATTTACGCCTCAACCACCGCCGCGTGTGTGTGGCCTCTGCCACAACCGCGCTTGCTGCACAACTTTATCATCAAGGCGAAACGGTGCACGCGCTTGCCAAATTGAACGTTACCAAAACGAACGACGAAGTAATTCAAAGCAGCTTGAAAGACGGCGACCAACGCTTTGAATTCCTAAGCCAAACTGATTTCGCAGTCATCGACGAAGCACCATCACTTATGCGTGCAAATTGGGAAGCGTTCGTGCAGCTACTTATTCGCGTCAACTTCAAAGGCGTGTTGCTCTTGGCAGGGGACTACCGGCAAATCGCCCCTGTGGTGCGCGGCGGTCAACGGTCAGACATTGTGAATGCATCGCCGCGACGTTCATTACTATGGGCGCATGTTGAAAAACATAAACTGACCACTGTGAGACGCGTACCAAGAGACCTTGAATGGGCGCAGCACGTGACAAGCGTTGGCAATGACACGCACATCAAAGCCGCGCCCACAGATGGTTATGATACAGTGGAGCTTCTATCCGGAGCATCGCTGGTAGATATGTCCATCATACCTGAGGATCAACGTTTCACAGGCATGCAACCCAATTACCACATACGCCCATTTGTAGACATCTAAGCTTATTGTAATATGAGCCACGCACCACACTTCAAGGTTCTACAATGCATCGCTGTCATGTTTTATAGCGCGCCGTGCATAGCGCTTTGCTGCAATTGCCACTGACAAAGCATATGGCTAAAAACTCATAACAATCTTGAGTTCTATTTTTTGATGCACACATCTGTTATATAACAGGTGACAGCATAGAAGATTCGCTCCAATTTGTGTTCGGTGATGACATGGATGACTTCGATAGCAACGCTATTCTAGCAACCTCTTGTGAAGCTGTGAAGTTTTGGAACGCCGAAATTCAAAAACGTCGTGCGCAGCTCGCCGATACGCGAACTTACTTGAGCCACAATTCAGTTAATGACGATTTTGCTTTTGCCGAAGACTTCAACAGCTCGGAGTTCTTGAACACGCGAGAAGAGAACGGAGTTCCATTGCATGAGCTTTGCTTAGTTGTGAACGACATATGTTATCTCATGCGTACCATAAACAAAAAAGCAGGGTTAGTCACTAGCACCAGATTGCGCATCGTAGATTTACACGAACGCTCAGTTCGCGTGGTGATTGTCGAGGACCCCACACACACCGTGCACGTTATCCCACGAATCACCTTCATCTTCTCGCCAGGCATCTCCAATTTGGAGATCCATCGAAGACAATTTCCACTTTCTTTGGCGTATGCAATGACCGTGAACCGCGCGCAAGGCCAAACACTGAAACGCGTGTTACTTGATACCACACGTCCAGCATTTTCACATGGGCACCTATATGTCGCATTGTCACGCGTGCGTGATCGACAATCCATTGCATTATTCAACAAACATCGGTTGCCTTCACACCTACAAATCACAGTGACGTACCATGAACTGCTTGAGGACAACAATGCAGCTTCACATTCTACTTCCTTGCTCTGTTTAAATAGCGCAACTGCGATAGATCAATTGTTTCAGCAAACACCATATGCTGTTGACGAACAAGACAATACTGATGACTTGACATCATTGTTCATGACAACACCGCTGGCAGATTGCACCATTCATCAATTAGAACATGCTGACTATGATGGCTAATATGCAAACTAAACGCTTACTGAAATAATAACTTGTCGTATTTGTTCCTTTGCATGTATGCCATATTATTTACAAAGCTACAATTGCAATATAATTATGATATATATCTCAGTTTCAACTTTAACATATGAATTCACCAAGAAGATCCGACTGATCTTTCACACCGTCAACCTTCGCATATCACCTCAAGAGGTAACACGGTCAAGTATCGAGGTGGAAAGGTTACAGCCATTAGATCTTTTGATTATGTCCGATCGATCGAATGAATTATCGCGGTTTCAATTTCAGAAATATTATATATCACGGTTAATCAATACCGGTTATTATAAATTATTGTATACATATTACTATCAAACTAACATAAAACAAAAACTAAACACTATTACCTACATTACTAAACACTACATATTTGAAACGTACTAAACACTACACACTATTACCTCCAATATTTGCCATTTGTCTGCGCCTACATTGTTTTCCTCCATATTCTATCGTCTGCAATTACAACCAACATATTCCAGTTAGATTGTATACACCAAATGCTCGAAAAGAAACTTATAAAACGTGGCGTGCATGCAATTCTGGCCAACACCTAAACACAAAATGAAATAGGGCAACGTGTGAAATGGTCATGGCGCACACAGTGCACACAGCTGCATACAACTATTACAGCTGGGGGGGCTATTCCCAACGCAGTGATGGGTGGCAACCGCATTACGCTAAGGGGGCTATTCCTAGCGCAGTGATGAGTGGC
>LGRX02011632.1:0-11755 GCA_001247695.2 Cymbomonas tetramitiformis | reverse complement strand
ATTGGAATCTACACATCCGCCCTGTTGGAATCTACACATCCGCCCTATTGGAATCTACACATCCGCCCTGAAAGCCGAGCGATGCTAGTTGTGGAACCTGATTGGCTCGTCGCGCGCAGCTCAGCGGTGCGGCACGTGAGGCTCGGGAGTTGGATGCGGGGGGCAGCTACTGGGTCGCGCTGCTTCCGCTGCTGCCGCAGAGCTCGTCCCGCTCCGAGATGGTCCGCTCGGCGCTGCTGCCCTCGCGCCCCGGAGCTGCGCTGGCGTCCCCGCTCTTGCAGGTGCGGCCACGCGCTCCCATCGCCCGAGCGCCTCGGCGGGGGCAGGGGGGTCAGAGTCAGAGTCTGGCGGAGGCGGGGACAGGAGGGTCAGAGTCAGAGTCTGGCGGAGGCGGGGACAGGAGGGTCAGAGTCAGAGTCTGCCGGAGGCGGCCTAACCAGTAGAGGCGCTCCTCCGCGGAGCAGCTCGCGCATGTGGCCTCTGCCGCTGCGTAGATGATTGGGCGGATTTGGTTTGAAGCGCCGCGCGATGGACTTGGGTCCCGGAATGCGCCCGGCGTCAAGGGACCTTGCGTCGGCACAAGGCAGGAGCTGCGCGCCGAGTGGGCATCTCGGGACTGCGGCCCATGCCCCTGCTGCCGAGTGACCCAGGAGTCCGGCGATGGGTCCCAGGGAGCTTCAGCAGATGCCCGGCAGCTGCTCAGAGCCGTGCTCCGCACCGTGGTGGCGATGGAGCAACGAATGGGCAGCGAGGATCACGGGGAGGGGGTGGCAGCTGCCTGGGACTCGGAGAGCCTCCTGATGCTCTGTGTGAGCCTGACCCAAGGTTTGCCTGCCAACGCCCTGCGCCAAGCCCGACCGAAGGCGAACCGCTGACGCTCCACGCCAAGCCTGACCCCAGGTGCCGTTTCAGCTGGCTTTGGCTGGTGGTGGTGTACACGGCACGCTGTTCCAATGTCGACGTTTGCGGTATGGGGCGCGACCCGCAGTGTGATACCCTGGGCTGCAACCGCCCCATTCGCCGTGAGCATACCATGACCCTGTGCCGCCCAATCGGAGTGCTTCGCGCTGCCACTGGAGCTGAAGGGATCTCGGGCAACAGGGGCGCAGGGGAAGGAGGTTGCAGCGTGGGAGGCGCTGTTCGGAGGCCGCGGCCAGAGCGGGGCGCGGCAGCCTGGGGAGCGCAGGAAGATGCTGGCGTGGCTCCTGACGCGGTGCGAGCAGCAGCTCGCGGTGCTAGCGGGGGCCCGCCACGCCACGGGGATGTCCGCCACGTTGGCGCTGCTGCGGGGTGCCGCCAGCCTGGCGCCGTGTGGCAGCCTGGCGGACGACGCCTGGGTCGCTGCGGCGGTCGCCGCACTGCAGCTGCGCCAGAAGCTCGCAATGGAGGATGCAGCCTGGGAGCAGCGGGACGGCCGAAGGCAGAGCAGCTCCCCCAACCCGGAATCGGGCCCAAAGCGCAGCATCCCGCGGGTCTCAACGAAGGATGTGTGCCGGCCGCCCAAGCAGGCGCGCCTGTGCTCTCCCCTGCCGGCTGCCGCCTTCCCTCACGCTGAAGATACAGCGCAGACCGCGCGGGCAGTGGATGCCGGGCTCGCGGCGATGTTCAGCAGCATGCGCCGGGCTCGCCGCGGCCTATGCCAGCTCCTGCTCCAGCCAAACCTGGTACCGGCTGCGCGGCGATCTCCCACCAGTGAGGTCCTCGGCGGCCCGCCTCTGCCCGCGGGCTCGGGCGTGGACAGCTCGCACGGGGCGTATGCCTGTCGGATGGCAGCTTTCGCCACGTACCTCGCCCAAGACCCGGCGGCCCTTGTGGCTCTCGCGCAGGCCGGTGACGCGACGCTCCCCGAGAGAGTGGATGCGACCCGCCTGTTGGAACTGGCCGCGGAAGCGGCCTGGACGGCGGTGAGCAGCGCGCACAGCTCGCGGCAGGAGTGCTCCTCAACGGACGCCCATCTCGCTGCCGGTGCGGGGGCGTCAATGCGGGATGCTCTCGGCTGCTGGCTGCTGTTTGTTCTGCAGTGGCGAGCGCTGCGGCTGCCGGAGGCTCCTTTGCAGGCGCGATGTGCCGCGAGCCCGGAGAGCCTGCCAGCCAGATTCTGCCTGGCGGCGCTGAGCGGTGGAGCCCCGAGCCGCGGCCCGCCATGCGCGGGCGATCCGCCCCTGCAACAGACCGCCCTGCCCTTGCCCGCGCTGGCCGCGGGAGCGCGCAGGAGCGCACTCTCCGCTGCCTGGGCTCTGAGCGTCAGTGTTGCTGCGGCGGCGGGCAGCTCTGGAGTTGACTTGGGGGCCATGGAGGCCGTGGGCGCGGGGACACCCCAAGAAAGGAAAAAGAAAAAGAAAAAGAAAAACCTGCCCCACGGTCCTGGCAGCTCCCGAGACGTGCAGTCTTCCGTCTGGGAAGGCCGCCACCTACGGTGCATCGTGGACGCCAATCCGCATGCTAGTGCGCGCTATCTGTATCATTGGATGGTGCAACGAGTGCCCGCGGCTGAATCCAACGGTGCGAAGCATTCCCACGAGGAATATAGGGTGAGCGAGTACTTCCTGCCGCTCGCAGCCATTGCGCAGGCGTGTGCGGGGTCTCCGGAGCAAGATCCTCCGCAGGGTTGGTACAGCCGCCTGCAGGAGGCCGTGTGGGACCTGTCAGGGGGAGGCATCTCCCATCTGGAGCTACACGGTCGCAATGCCACCGTGGCGGAGCGCTCGGACGCCCCCCTGAGCGAGCGGCAGAAAGAAATAGCTGCGGTGAAGAAGTGGGCGGCTCTCACTGCTGTCACCTGCAGCTCCCGATGCGCCGACCGCCTGCATGAGGCGCTGCGGCGGCATCAGCGTGCCGCGGGAAACCTGCGCCAGACAGACCCCGTGTGCAGCCGGGCGGAGCAGTCCGCGCTGCTCACGTTTTTGGCGGTGGTGCCAGCGTCCAACGGGGTTCAAAGTGTGGACAGCGTGGAGGGCAGGCCACACGGTAAAGCTGTGCATGTCCGCGGCGCCGAGGACCGGTGGGGTCCCCCCCTGAGCTTCAGTGAGCTTCTGGTTGCGCTGGCGCCGCTGCTCCAAATTCTGCGTGACCCGCCCGCTGAGGTAATCTGCTGACTCACCAACATCTGTTTCCCACTCGATGACGCACGTCTCCCGAGAGAATAGGAATGCGTGTGTCTCCCTCGTGAAATCTGGACAATCCCTTGCGCACGGGCGCTGGAGCTGTAAGTCTACGGACATTTCCACTCTTCCGTTGCGTGGCCCTCGTGTCGCGTCCCACATGGGAATCTATGGTCATGCGCGTTCCAATGCGAATCTACGGGCATGCCTGTTCCAATGCGAATCTACGGTCATGCCTGTTCCAATGCGAATCTACGGCCATACCCCTTCCTATGCGAATCTACGACCATACCCGTTGCAATGTGAATCTACGGTCATGCCTGCTCCAATGTGAATCTACGGCCATACCCCTTCCAATGCGAATCTACGGTCATACCCTTTCCGATGCGAATATACCCAGATGAAATCCACGGTCATGCCTGTTCCAATGTCAATCTACGGCTATACCCTTTCCAATGCGAATCTACGGTCATGCCCTTTCCGATGCGAATATACGGCCATACCCCTTCCTATACGAATCTACGGGCATGCCCTTTCCGATGCGAATATACGGCCATACCCCTTTCGATGTAAATCTACGGTCATGCCTGTTCCAATGTGAATCTACGGGCATGCGCATTCCAATGCGAATCTACGGTCATGCCTGTTCCAATGTGAATATAAGGCCATACCCCTTCATATGCAAATCTACGGTCATGCCCTTTCTAATGCGAATCCACGAATATTCGGGCGCTGCTGTGTTTCGATCGCCGTGGCGCCTTGTCTGCGGAGCGGAGCAGAGCGCCTCAGAGGCAGTGCTGTGCGGGCGGAGGTTGCAGCAAGGAGCGGCCGAAGCATCGCGGCTTACAGCAGCTCATCTGCTGCTCGGTGCTGGCCGCGGATCTCCTGCCCGCGGTGTGATCCGCGCACTGCGGCCGGACCAGATCCGGCTGCTGGCGGCGCAGGCACATCCGGACGCTCTGCATCGCCCAATGCGGCGCTTGCTTGCGGCCGACGGGAGCTGCTACGTCGAGGGGGCTTCGGAGGCGCCACTGGAGGGGGTGCTGAACGCCGTGGACGGCGGGGTGCTCGAGTGGGTGCATGCTGGAGAGGGCGGAGGGTTAGAGACGCCCTGGCTCGAGGAGATGATGGCAGCGAGATCGACGGCCAGGGAGCAGAGGGTTGCCCAGGAGGTGGTTGCTGCGCTGCACAGTCCGGCGCTGGGTGTGAGGCGCCGCGGGGTGGCGGCGTGCGCGCTATCGGGCGGCCGAGCACCGTCCATGGCCAGTCGGCTGGTGAAGCTCCTTTGCCGTACCTCCGCGTACTCGGATGTGGGAGTGGGGGCGGAGGCACACACGTGTGACGCGTCCATGGGAGAGGCGAGCGAGGCGGTTGCGAGCCTCCGAGGTGACACACTTCAGGATGGTCCGGCGCCAGCGGAGTGGGGCAGCGCCTTGCTCTCGGCAGTGCGGGGTCTGACGGCCTCGACTCTTGGTGCAGGGCGCCATGGTGACGAGACAGCAAGCGTAGAGACTGGATGCGGCCGCGAGGCGCGGGATCTAGGCTCGGCACAAGGGGCTGCGGGGCACATTCGAGGGCGGCCACAGAAGGTGGCACGCCACGCGGAAGCGGCGATTGCCGTCCTCGCTCAGGCCCTGGAGAGTGCGGAGGAGGCCTCCAGTGGAACACACGACGAGGACGAGCAGGAAGTGCTGCGGGCTACTGAGAGGCGCGCTGTGTTGGTGGGCGCAATGCGCGAGCTGTGCGGCGCCTGGCCCGCGCTCGTTGAGCGGGCAGCGCTCAGTGCGCTGCTCGCAATCGCATGTGGGGGTGCAGAGCAGCCGCGGCATAGAGGCTTGGCGGCAGGGCCATGGCATGTCCACCAAGCCACACAGGAAGAGGCTATTCGAGCGTGCGCAGACATCGGGCGGTCATCCACGGCGGCTGCGCAGCGCATCCTCGCAGAGCTCGTCCCCAGCTTCCTCACAACAGCAAGCATGGCTGATGACGCGACGTGTAGCGCTAGCAAAGATGCCATGAGTGGCATCGAAGCTCCGAAGCTTCGTGTGGGTGAGATAGGGAAAGTTGGCAGGGGGCAGCTGCGGCTGTGGCACGTTGTTCTGGAGTGCATGCCAGGGCTGCTGGTTTCTGCTGGTGAATTTGGCTGGACGTATGACTCACTCTTGTCGGGCACCTTGCATGAGGCTCCAGAACTGCCCGGCCATACTGCCAACTCGGGTGGGGGTTCTAGAGACCTAGAGTCGCGCTTTCATCAGGATTTGGTGCAGGACTCTGCAATAGAGCATCGACCCATCATGGATGGAATTCCCGCAGCTGTTGCAGTGAAGTCTGGGCACTGTTATCTGGAGAGATTTCGACGTGTCATGCAGCTGCAAGCATTGCTTGTCCCAAAAAGATGATGTTAAGGCCGTCCCATGTGTTTGACTTATTCTGGCTACAAGGTGAACGTGGTCGTTGATATTGCATATCCAGAGTTGGATTACTCGATGCCTGCAATCTTCGCAATATTAGTGAGTCATCATCACTGCGCTATGCGTGTAAGATGGCATGTTGCGAGAGAGTGGATATGACGTGTTTAATAATCTGCGTCTGGTCTTCGAGCGGAGTCTATATCGGACGATTTTTCGGATTACATCATTAGAACCACATATTGTGAGGTGCAGGATGATTGCATGAGCTGCGGTAAGAATATGTCTGAAACTATGATGAGTGGATGGCGCAATCGGCATTTGTGGCATGACCCATATAGATATGCACATGAGCTTCTTTACTTCGAAACAGGTCGTGGCCCAAAGTGACTTATGATTACTTTGACTGTCCAATGATCGAGCAGCGGCGACAATCTGATATCGTGAAAACACCGCTTCGTCGTTGTGTCTTTAAGATACATTCCATCCCGAAGGAAATTTGGGGTGAGCGTATGGAATATAAGAGTATGTGGGTATACATAGGCTTTGACGGTCATTCGGATGCCATTTGATCACTTCCACTACTATATCACAAGCATTTTTTTTTTTGAGGTCGACAGGATGTTTGTTTAAATTGCGGATAACAATCAAGCTCTATGGAGTAACGGCTGGCTTATTTTGCATCATGTGATACAAGGCGGCATCGGCATTATGCCATGCAAATTTGATATACTCTTCCTACGGCACACAATGTTGTGATGGGCGCATCATCTTATAAAGTGCAGGTATGCCGTATAATGAGAATGTGTACAACTGTGAATATATACAGCATCAGTATCTGCATATTGTAAGAAGGAGAAATGGCGAACGGACTTTGTGGTCTTGAAGTTTTAGGAGGATACGGGGGTTTTTATAATATTTTTTGGGGGTGAAAACATGATTTAGGTGGCCCACAGTCTTGCCCAAAATATGAAGAAAAAACACTTAAACCCAATTTTCGAAACGAGAGCCCCTCCAAAAATCATCAACTTGCTGCATAAAAAGGGTAATCGTGCAGCAATTTCACCGGTTGAGTGGTATAGTTGAGAAAACACACAGTCACTGCTCGGCTCGACCACGCCCGCCTCCGCTGCGAGCGAGCATCCGTGTAGCAACCGGCTAATCGAATATAGCTCGCGTACGTGTGCACTGCCGAAACGGCATTATACAGATTTCTTATAACAAATAAATAATAAATTGGGAGGTATGATGGCTCAGTGGGACCTGCGCACTCAATTGATGTGCACGTTTGACGTCGACGTGTGAGCATATCAATTCAGCGCACGTAGAGATAATCATAGTCGGGAGTCAACCCGCCCTGGCTGGAGATGAGGGGGGGCGCCCCACCCAGACTTGTCGCATCAAAAGCAACGGCACAGCTTGTCTGACGAAATATTGTGTAACTATTATATTTTCCGCGACTTCATATGCAACGCTTCTCCCAGCGCGATCGGGGCATACAAGGCTGCACTGGTAATTCACGACAAAATGTTTCGTAGTGATTAGATACCGAACACTTACGTCAGCGTATATTTATCGTATCATATTCGTACTGAGATAAATGTAAACACACCCACACCTGCGTAAACACGTCGCCGTGTGTCAGCACATGATGACGATGTACATTGAGGCGTACCCTGATATTCTGCAAGAGATCCCTTCACTGGTGCAATAATGAATATATTATATACGTCGCAGTCACCGAAATAAGTATTATATTACCAGTATGATATACACCAAGCTTGTAAAGCTCACTGTTGTTATAATATCATCGATGGCCATGAAATAATGTGCATTCCACAAGTCTCGCAGGCCCCGTCGCGCCGGGATAAGCGTCATGTCTGTCATGGTCTGGGTGATCCTGGATGCCTCTAATATATGGTGTCATGTCAATACAGTTGTATTCGATGTGGTGGTGTTTTTAGAGTGATATAATATGATATCATCGATTATCCTGGACAACACGTTGGTTTGCTTATACAAACAAATAAATTATATCAGGTCGCGAACGCGGTTTTAAATACCGGTAGCGTAATGCATTCCAAACCGTATGCATTTGCCAAAAAGTCCTACATATACCTTGCAGAATATTGTCGGCTTGATATTGACATCTGATGATATGACCCAGATGACGCATTGTATGTGTACATGCAAGTGTAGTGCTGTAATCATATCACTGATGATTACGATATGTATTTACAGTATGACAAGACGCGCGCGCGGATACGAACTCGTGCACAGAAGGATAGCCGAATTGAGTGAGCAATGATGAAACAAACAAATGACAAATCATCGCCGTCGTTTTTCATGTCATATCGTCTCACGTGCACATTGCGTACAATACGTATCGGATCCAACGGGTATGTGGTTTCCTTAACGAGCACAGTACTGTCATCACTTGTATATCGCCCGCATCGAATGATGCCTCAGCGAACACGAGATAGTATAATTCGGTACACGTATGTCATTCCATCACGCACTCGTTCACTCAACGATATGCGGGTCATCATTTGTCATGTCCCCGTTATCATTAACAAAAAACCATCATATGAAAATGGCAACCAATCACCATTCAGTTACATCATACATCATCACTGTAGGTTCGGGGTACTGTTATGTAATCATCGCGGTATGCCCTTATCTCAGTTTGTAATTGTGTGCCATCATGCATCAGGATTTAACGACTGACCACCTATAAAGTATGGTTTCAATCAAAGTATTGCTGGAAGTTGGATTTACTATATAATGTCGCATTCGCTTTAACACACTACCTGTGGTGTCAGTACCGTGCATCACGTTTCCACCGTCACAGTCGTGCAAGTCGCAATATGCTTCACTTTCATTCTGCATGTGCATTGTGTATTGTTTTTTTATTGGCGGCGGTATTGGCCTGCGATGCATACATCAGTTGTACAATCATGCATACACTGAGTAACTACTAAATGTTAACCCTGGCTTACCACAACACACTTCGCATACACTATTGTAAGCCGCGTGTCCCAGTGCACTATGATACGGCTCTGTCGCACGGCACAATGAAGTGCCTTGTAGTGAGGCAGAGGTGTACTGTAAATATATACTATGCATTATTCGGTTATTGCAACGAACTAATGTCCGCATGTATATAAAGTCACACGGCTTTACTGACTTGCATTTAGTTCCTCTAATAAGTTCCATTGTGGGCTCCAAATTATGCAATGAAATACAGTACTTCTTGTCACGATTATTTTGCACATGATTATTCTGCATGGCCGCATATAGAGATCGCTCTGTAAACATTGTTTTGTGACGTAGACAATGTTGGATGTAGGCATATAGAGGATTTTGGGTTGTTTATTGGTGTTGCAGTGCATAGGTCTGTCCAGCTGAGCTTGGCATATGTTGATCCACAGCTGCTGATGTGTGGCGGTTATGATTGTGCATTATCGCTCCTTGGTGCATCACATCATAAGTATACACACCACGCATCCTGAGTTGCAGGCATGCTGATTCTCATTTCGAAATTGTCACTTCTATCTCATATATGCTGTTTTCCTCATCGCTTGTCACAATATATGTTTCATCGCCAACCTCGTGGGAGGTTCGAATTATAATGGTACCCATATTGTCATTTTTACCTGAACCGGAATCGTATTCTACAAGGCTGATAGTAACATCAGATGTCAGATCAAACTCTCGGTTGATGTTGTACTGCTCTTGCGATGATATTGAAATGTTTTTCTCACCATCGGCTGGGAAGACCTTCTCTCCGTTAACTTCTATAACGAGGTTGTCAGAGCCCGAAAATGTAATGCCCAATTTACTCAACAGGCCTGTTCCCTGACTAGCTCCTTTCAGGCTTGTGGTTGTCGACATGATCAATTCGGACAATACTGCAGGGGCCGTTGCTGCAGCTGTAGAACCGTCCGATGGTTTGATGCACTTAACACTGCGAAGCCAAAGCTTTGGTGGTTGACCTGCTGGTGCCTGACCTGGTGCCTGACCTGCAATCCACATACAATCCACACACTGGCCCTACGATTCAATATTGATGTATTTAAAATAACACGGGCATCGGTTTTGATGCGCCAAACTGCATTCCAGGTGTTTGATTGAGTGCCCATATGGGCCCTCGCCACATGGAACCCTCATTAATATTGATAGGCTGCACGGAGGCGCAACACGTGCAATGTGATAGTATGATATGGGTACGAGACACTGCCATACCAATGTCACAGGTGGCGGTATGACACACCAGTCATCCGCTCATTATCAAAAAAACAATTCATCTTAACTTGGCCCAACAAAACATATGCCATAAGCCCCAAAACCAGCCAGGCTAAGGCCCGTTCAAGGACCCCAGGAACGGTGGCAACGATGCGCTTTAGGTTACTTTGCACTGTCCATCACTTCTGAGCATCCGCCGCAGGACGACCTCGGGCAAAAGCAAATCCGTGACCTCACCACTCGGCCGTATACCACTCTATTAAATTTACATTGAAAATAGAAAACACGGGCAACGGCTGTGATGTGCCACAATGCATTCCAGATGTGCCAAATTGCTTTTTGGGGGTCTCTCATATAAAAGTCTTAGCACGCAGAGGAGGCTGCTGTTGGAACCACATCAGCGTAAGGGTCCCAACGCAAAAGCCCTCAGACGTAAAACATCTTCACTCATCTCGCAAGGAAAATAAGGAACGTGCAAAAAAAGCGACTCAGAGCCAACAGCCGTTTCAGAGTCACTATGTCGATCTTGGCTCCGTATTCGCTAACCCGCCGGACAAATTCATAAGACTCATCAAAATTTCGCGTTTCTTAGCTGGAAGATCGCCGCCTCTCAACAGTTTGCCACGATATTGCTATTTTAGCATATCCGATAGTAAAGAGCTTGTAAGTGAATTGTAAGTGAATTGAATCAACATAATACAGACTATATAAGCATTTGGGAGCCCCGGACTCCATTTTGAGTCCATTTAAAACCAGGGAAATCGAAACAAATATGTTGGGCCAAAAGAAACCAGCTTCACGTTGCCCTGTGAGGTTGCGAAAAAGTGCCCCCTGGAATGAACAGGCGGAGCTATCAGTTCAAATCCTTATGCATGGTTCTGAGCACCAAAAAATCGCAATATTTTCAGCAAAGCCACAACGTAATTGAGCGGATCCGAATCCAAAGGTTCCATTATTGATAATCTGTCTCCAAAGTAACCCATTTCCGTCAAAGCCTGAAAATCCCTGGCGTTGGCTCTGTAGGAGCCACAGAGTCCGAACTCCGAAGTGACCTGTCTCCGACGAAGCTTGAAGTTTTCTGGCTTTGGCTCCGACGGAGCCAGAACAAATCTGGCTCCAAAAGAGTGAAGCCGGATCTGTTGTCACCACTATCGATGTATTCACAGAATGAAAGATTATATATATAATCTATATAATATATCTATATCATTCATAATATATATAGATATAGATATAGATATATAGATATATATATAGTTTCTTATACTCCCTGTCGCGCCGCGCACGGGAACACAACGCTAAAACAGGGGCACCCACTGTAAAGGGCCCTGGAAAACCTCAGGACGGTATCAACCACCGCGGGGGGATTGTGTCAACTCAATATACTGAGCAAGACAGTGCCCCGATTAATTCCACAAATGTGATAAGTGGGCACACCTTAGAGCCTTGGAGTTACGCTTTTGAGGAAGTCCGTAAAGTACACCTCCTTGTCCTTACAAACACGTTATAAAATATATCCAATGTAAAATACAAATCTGCTCAAAACTTGGGACTTTGAGAGTACGCTTACGGAACGAACTCTTAGACAACAAGAATGAGCTAACCACAACCCCCCAAAGCTTTTTAACAAAGAATGTTGTGCACATCTTGAAAGATCTTGTGTAATCTTAATTATCAATCAGTTAACAATCATTGCTGACTAGCTTTCAAAAATATATAGTCTGTGCCCGGAGGCACAGCGTGAGCCGATATGTCTATGCGTCCGTATGTGTGTCATCGGGGGTAATCTGGGATTGGCACGATGACAGTGAGATTGGTCTTGAAATCACGATGAGAATGAATACCAGATGTCCGGGGTATGACAGTATGACACTATGACACTATGACAGTATGACAGTATGACACTATAGTAGTATGACAGTACTGTGGGGGTGTCATCGTGGAACTCAGTCAGACCCTCGAAGAATGGTCAGATTCGCATCGGGGTTGAAAAGACAATGA
>LGRX02011631.1:9051-52288 GCA_001247695.2 Cymbomonas tetramitiformis | reverse complement strand
CTCCGCAACCCCATCGCAGGGTGCGGACGCCCAAAGCGCTGGCCCCTCCGGCCTCGGCGACACCCCCGTGGGTGGGTAGGCTATTTAATTTAGAATATTTTTTCATAATTTTAGAATAACCCATTTTCATCGTTAATTTAGAATAAGTTTTCTTTATGTCATCCGGCTATGACCGGTGCGGTGCATGCATCCATGACGCTGTACTGTACCTGTTGAGCTATCCCCATGCCATGCGAAATATTACACTGAAGAGTTGTCTTGCCGTGATGTCCATATGTCCGAATGGAACCAAAAACCGTTCGATTAAAATCGAACGGTTTTTGGTTCCATTCGGAAAGATTCACGGCCGTGAATCTAAAAGTCACGGCCGTGAATAACGACTCATTCCGCATAATGACTTTTTATTATTTGCCATCTTTGCCACAATAGACACTCACGGCGTGTTCTGCTTGAAAACAAGTAAGTAACTTGAAGCCTTGAGCTTCAAGTTACTGAAAGATATGTATCTTGGCAGTATGTGTGCCAAGTTTCGTGCTCTAGGACGCACGGGAAGCCCTCGGCTGTTTGGCATCTTTGGGTTTGGGTGTCACCTTCGAACCCAAACCCAAAACATCTGCCTTAGAAATAGATTGCGCGTTTCGCGCAAAAGTAACTTGAAGCCTTGAGCTTCTGGTAACTCAAATATATGTATCTTGGCAGTATTCGTGCCAAGTTTCGTGCTCTAGGACGCACGGGAAGCCCTCGGCTGTTTGGCATCTTTGGGTTTGGGTGTCACGTTCGAACCCAAACCCAAAACATCTGCCTTAGAAATAGATTGCGCGTTTCGCGCACAAGTAACTTGAAGCCTTGAGCTTCTGGTAACTTAAATATATGTAGCATGGTAGTATTCGCGCCAAGTTTCGTGCGTTAGGACGCACGGGAAGCCCTCGGCTGTTTGGCATCTTTGGGTTTGGGTGTCACGTTCGAACCCAAACCCAAAGCATCTGCCTTAGAAAAAGATTGCGCGTTTCGCGCACAAGTAACTTGAAGCCTTGAGCTTCTGGTAACTTAAATATATGTATCTTGGCAGTATTCGTGCCAAGTTTCGTGCGTTAGGACGCACGGGAAGCCCTCGGCTGTTTTGCATCTTTGGGTTTGGGTGTCACGTTCGAACCCAAACCCAAAGCATCTGCCTTAGAAATAGATTGCGCGTTTCGCGCACAAGTAACTTGAAGCCTTGAGCTTCTTGTAACTTAAATATATGTATCTTGGCAGTATTCGTGCCAAGTTTCGTGCTCTAGGACGCACGGGAAGCCCTCGGCTGTTTGGCATCTTTGGGTTTGGGTGTCACGTTCGAACCCAAACCCAAAACATCTGCCTTCTTAGAAATAGATTGCGCGTTTCGCGCACAAGTAACTTGAAGCCTTGAGCTTCTGGTAACTTAAATATATGTACCATGGTAGTATTCGTGCCAAGTTTCGTGCGTTAGGACGCACGGGAAGCCCTCGGCTGTTTGGCATCTTTGGGTTTGGGTGTCACCTTCGAACCCAAACCCAAAGGCAAAGGCATAGGACAGTTTCGTAGATTCTGTCCCGATGCCTTTGCAACCTCGCTTGCTAACTCATATTACAATGAATATTCAACATTCAAGCGTTGGATACCCCACGCCAACGGGAAGCGCTCGGCTGATTTGTTATTTGGGTATGCGCACCCAAATGACAAAAAACGCATCTTTGAAACTCGTTAGTTTCAAAGATGCGTGGCCGATGCCTTCGTGCTTATGTGTGTTAATCCATATGAAATATTCCATGGAATAAATGTGAATATCCCGCACAAACGGGAAGCGCTCGGCCGTTTTGTAAAATTAGGGTGCACCCAAAATACAAAACGCATCTTTGAAACTCGGAAGTTTCAAAGATGCTTGCCGGTCGCGTGCAGCGGTAAAAGGCAAGTCAAAGGGTTTAGAATCTAGAAGAAGTACAGGGGCCTTTTTTTCAAGCAGGACACGCCGTGAGTGTCTATTACAACGGCGCCCACCATTATCACAAGCGAGACAAACCTTCTTAAAGCTTTTTGGAGGCTTCCTCATGATGGCACCAGCGGGAACGAGAGCGTTTGACCTGCGTGTGCACATTATTTGAACAGGAGTCGTGAAAAGGACCACCGGTCATAGCCGGATGACATCAAGAAAACTTATTCTAAATTAACGATGAAAACGGGTTATTCTAAGATTAAGAAAACTTATTCTATATTAATTATTTTTCCCCTTCGGTAGAAGGTAGAGGAGAGCAAGGTGGCGACGTACGGGGATGTCCGCCCACATCACTTCATCCCCTTTGGGGTGGAGGTGTATGATGGGCTAGGGCCTGCGGCGTATGGATTCCTTCGGAAGACGCAGCGGCGTTTCAGGGAGCGGCGGTACCTGGAGGCGAACGCGGAAGGGGGAGAGCAGGTGGGCGGCAATATGGGGACGAGGACGAGGACAAGGACGAGAAAGCGGCACGTGGCGGGGCTGTGGGCTGGAAGGAAAAATGGGTCCGGCTGCTTTCTTTCGCGCTTGCACGGGGGGTTACAGGGTTGATCATCAGGCGGGCTGTAGGGCGATGTCCGGCCGGAAATGGATGGCGGTGGGCTGGCGGAGGGCGTGTGAGAGGAGGCATGGGCCTGGATCGGGGGGAGGCGGACCGACGGGAAGGGGCGGAGAGGTTGGCGCTGATGAACAGAGCGTGGGAGGACGCGTTCGAGGAGACAGACTATGCCACGCAGGATGGGTCTGGCGGTGGGACGACGCAAGAATCTGATGAGGAAACGCAGTGTGAGCGGTGTGGGCAGGCTTCCGGTGAGGCAGGCGAGGCAGCGAGGCGCGATGGCATCGAGGCTTTTGGAGAGCATGGAGGACGTGCGGCGGGAGGTGGAGCAGCTGGGCACTGTGGGGGGTCAAGGGAGGGGGCACTCCCGAGGCGCGATCTGGAGGGGCACGGGCAGGCATAGGCGGGCTCAGCCAGGCGGCGTCAAGTGTCGAGGATATCTTGAATGAGTGGGATGACCTTTTGTCGCCGGGCCCGGAGAGTGGGGTCTAGACTCAGGAGCAGAGTAGGGCCTCGCCGGAGCAAGCAATGGCCTTGGCTGAGGGAGGGGTGGCCACCTTGATGGGGGCGAGCAGGCGGGTGGCCGGCCTTCTTGAGGGGGTTGTTGGCATGGGGGGAACTGGTGAGGGTGACGGGGGAGATGTGGGGAGGCTCGCGGGTGGAGTTGACACACGCCGGGCCCCTCAGAGCCCGGGGGCCCATCCCGGCAGCGATGACCACTTACAACAGGTTGCACGGCAGCATACGGCATCTCATCAGCTTCCGTGCCCACCGGGCGAGGTTGCTGGCCGTGCCGGAACTAACAGTGAGCAGCTGTCGGGAAGGCGACGACCGGGTGGTGAACTATCGGCCACCGGGAGGGCTTGGGACACACAGGCAACTGTGGGGATGGGACCCCAAGTAGGAACAGTGCGGCGTGACAGTTACAGCGCAAGTGTGGAGCGCATTGCTCAAGTTCGCGGCCACCTCGCAAGGCAATCGGCGCAAGGGCTCCAGTCACGGGGAGTTGGTGCTGGGGGTAGCGGGCTACAAGCGCAAGTCGATGGCGGATGCGCAAGTTTGGATGAGGGCAACCCAGTTTATCATTCTCAGCCCCTTGGGACAGCGCTTGGGCATTCTGGCCGTGGCGTGGGTGGGCAAGCTCTCTTGAGACCAGGCTGTAGGGGGCAGCGGGGTGATGTGGGGTGTGGGCTTGGTGGTTGAGGGGTGCCTCGATTGGCGGAGGTGAGCCGGCTCCAGAGACACAGCAGCAGTGCGCCGGCGGCAGGACAGCTGCAGAGGGGCTCAGGTGGCCCAGCGAGGCTCGGGGAGCAGAGGGGTGGTCTTGCGCGTGGGCATGGTGGTGGAGATATGGCTCGCGCAGCTCGCGGGGCAGGGATGAACCGGCTTCAGGTACACGGCAGCGGTCTGGCCCCGGCAGTGCGGTGCGGAGAGGGGCTCGGGTGGCTCAGGGGTCCCTTTCTTCACTAGTGAGCTCCGGAGAATCCGGATGAGTGTCCCGAAGTGTGTGCTGAATCCTTTTATCCCTGGCGTGGGTACATAGTGCAGTCTCCTGTGGCTTCGGGGTGCCAAAGGATTCGCAAGGATAAGCATACACACACACACACGCAGAGCAACCGGAATTACCCGCAGAGTTAGTTTGTTTGCTATTGTCGTGCCACCATTCTCACCGACGATTTTGGTGAATACGATGAGTGCGGGATTGCATCGTGGTATAATGCACAATTTTCATCGAAGATAAATGTCTTCATCGTGATGGGTGTATCGAGTGCGATGGAGGTTTTTCGGCAACGCAGAATCTCACATGCTTGTTAACGACAAGCTACCGTGTGATTCATAATACACACAATTGTCAAATGTGCACACGTATTGAGTATTGAATATATATTTCCACCATCCTCGCTAACAGTTACACCCAATACACAAACAGGTGTGACATTTGCATCACTTCCTTGGCATGATGAGAAATCACCAGATGCACGATGCATGCTATTTTCTCTGATGCACCCTCTCAGAGGGATACTCCCCGCTCTACCTTCAGAGATCGAATGCCTCTGTTATTCAAGCGCAGGACGTTGTCCTGTCCAATCACAATGTTGCGCATGTTTGTTTGGCCTGATATTTTGTTCTCTTGAATAGTATAACAACGGCCATTTCAATACAGAAATAAGTTCACATGAAACTTGATAGTGATCGCAAATAACACTACCATGATATGTGAATGTGGCTATCCCATGCTCATATATTACAGCGCTCAACCAATAAAATCCAAAATTTCAGATTTTGCACTTGTCAGATCCTTTGAATCACTTCTATTTCGTTCGATCATCTGTTCTGTCACGTCTTCTCCTCTCCCTACAGGAGGTCCGGTTGCGCTCTCTTTGCACTGACTCTTGTCCATTCATTTGATTTCACAATCTTTTGGGCGCATGGTGACTAACTCTTGCTCTCCCACACTCAGATTGCCTTGTTCGATTGCACTGATCGAAGACGCCATCGATGACCTGTTGTCCTCACAACTTCACAATATCTTATCGATGGGCTTTTGTTTTTGGGGAGCGGGGAACACGGGAGTCATAAGCTCCACATGCATGCAGGTGCAGTCATTTCATTCAGAACAATCCGCGTGTCACGACGCCATATAGGATGCAGGCTGCCACATTGGAAGCAAAGCATGCACATTGCTCAAAGCGCACCCGAAAATGTGGGCGACAGATGCTATCATCTTTGCACACTGCAGTTTGGCTCAACCCTAGCATGCCATGTTGACTGTCATAATGCTGTCCATCTCTGCGGCCCCTTGTGCATATCTAGGTCACACGCGTCTTCGGGCATGTCGCACCTCGCACTGCTCGATGGTGACTCGTCCTCGCTTCTAACACTGGCGACCTCCCACAATGGATTTATCAAGGAATATTGTGTGCTAATCTTACGCGGAGGATCGGCATCTCGAATCCGAGATACCTTGCCTGCATGTCACCCATCAAGCAGTTTGTCACCCACTAATTTCAACTCAACATGCACAAGAGTGCTTCGGTTTGCTCTGCCCCGGCACCTGCACATAAGGTACGCCACCAAGGGTAGTCAACCACGAGCTGCATGTCGCGCTCCAATCGCGGCGACACAACATCGATAGATCTGTTCTCCTACAAGCTCCCTGCGCCACGACTTAAGTGCCAATACCGAGCATAGCTCTGACGAAAATGTCGATTCATCTCGTTGTATGCACGCTACATCGCAGGTGCCATTTCCCTTGTGCCATATAGCCCCGGGATGCCACTCTTTATGCACCCCCTGATGACACTTGTTCCGGATGGGTCAGCGCGGGAGCGTGCAGTAAGGCACCGACCTGCGTGTGGACTGCCCGGGGCATCGGCCTGCACCAAAGGGAGTGCGGCATCTCGCGAGCTGCGACGCCTTCGAATCTCATAGAGGGCGCCCAACAGTGCGAGTAACGCAAGCCCTGCGCCGGCCGCCCCCAGAGTGTACCACAATGCAGAGGCAGTGAGCGACGCCGAGTCACTCGATCCGCCTTCAATCGAGTCAGCATCGGTGGACCCGGTGGCGCGACTGCCGCCTGTGGAGGATGGTGCTGGCGTCAGCACCCGAGGACTGGGTGGTGTCGATGCCGGCGGCGAGACACTGGGGTGTACGGGGGATTCTGTTGTTGGAGCGGCTGTGGATGAGACGGGGCCACTCGGATCTGCACTGGGGGAGGTTGTGGGGGAGGGCGAGATGGGCGCGGACGGGGAGAGGGTGGAGGCGTGGCGAGTTGGAGAAGCCGTCACGGGGATGGGTGAAAGAGTGGTTGAGATGGCAGGAACGATGGATGGTAGACTCGTGATAAAACCTGTGGTGCTGGGTATGGCTGTGACGGGGAAGGCTGACAGGCTGGGGGTAGCAGTGGAGATTAGTGGGGATGTGGTGGGGGACAATGTTGGGCTGATGCTGGGAGCAGAAACGGATGGGGAAATCGTGGAAGAGGCATTTGGGACACTTGCGGGAGCGGAGGTCAGTGGAGGCCTCGCAAGGACTGTTGGGCTGCTGGTGGGGGTGTCAGTGGAGGGTGGTGTGGCGGTGGCTGTCGGCGTCGTGGTGGGTGACGTTGTGGGCGATATGGAAGGTGCCATGGTGGGGATGGCAGTGGAGGGTGGTATGGTGGGGGAGGCTGTCGGGCTGCTGGTGGGAGCGGAGGTCAGTGGGGATGTGGTGGGGGAGGTTGTCGGGCTGCTGGTGGGGGTGTCAGTGGAGGGTGGTATGGTGGGGAGGCTGTCGGGCTGCTGGTGGGAGCGGAGGTCAGTGGGGATGTGGTGGGGAGGTTGTCGGGCTGCTGGTGGGGGTGTCAGTGGAGGGTGGTATGGTGGGGGAGGCTGTCGGGCTGCTAGTGGGAGCGAAGGTCAGTGGGGATGTGGTGCGGGAGGTTGTCGGGCTGCTGGAGGGCGAAAAGGTGGAAGGGGGTGCGGTTGGGGAAGTCGTCGGCCCGGCGCTAAGAGTGGTCATGGTGGGATGTGAGGTACTGACAGCGGTGGGAGCCCTCGTGCCGGGTGTCACACACGTCCCCCGATGGCATTCACCCCAATAGGCACTGTGGCAGGGTGATCCATCGGGCTGAGATGTGGCATTCGAACACTGCCCTGTCCAAATCGCCATGGCATCTCACCCAAGCGGAACTTCACTACCTCAGTGCCGCGTACCTTCGCAGCCCAGCAGCCCCACCTCGAGGCGCGAGGACTCCAAGCCGACCGCCAGCATGCACCGGCAGACCCCAGAAGGTGAAGGTAGCGCAGGCAGAGGTGGGGGAAGCGGGGAAGAGGGGGAGGAGGAGGCGACGGCGTCAGGATCAAACAATTCGGAGATGGCCATCGCCCATGCTAATGATGTAAATGTTACATTCCGACTATTGAGAGGCTCCTGCACTGAAGAGGCCGAAAGTTTGCGCGGCCAGGTTCAACTTTAGGGTCCGAGCGAGGCGGACATTGACAACTCAGCGAGGCCATAACGAGCGAGGCGGACATTGACAACTCAGCGAGGCCATAACAGCGAGGCGGACATTGACAACTCAGCGAGGCCATAACGAGCGGGCGGACATTGACAACTCAGCGAGGCCATAACGTGCGAGGCGGACATTGACAACTCAGCGAGGCCATAACGTGCGAGGCGGACATTGACAACTCAACGAGGCCATAAAGTGCGAGGCAAAGCACGAGTCACAAAGGCACACCGAGGAGCGGGATGATGGTTGTGTCGATGCAGTCATGCACACCCGAGAAGTGCGAGGTGAGCAGAGTAGAGTCCCCCGGACCATCAACCCATAGCGGATGCAAGGAAGCGCGGGGCGGGGACGTGGTGTGAAATTTTGCCCGCAATGCGAGCGGCAGCCAGGAGGCTTTTCAGGCACATGTGTGTTTAGCAGCATCCGACGGTCCGTAAAGGCCGGACGGCAGCCGCAGCATCCGACGGTCCGTAAAGGCCGGACGGCAGCCGCAGCATCCGACGGTCCGTAAAGGCCGGAAGGCAGCTGCAATGTCCGACGAAGCTGCGACCAACCGTACTAGAACGCGAGTTTCAGCAGTTGACATCCCGGTAGAGAGGCGCTACGAAGAGCATGCAGCATGCGTGGCCATTGCACATGCCAACGAATGGGCACCGCGTCCCCGAGGGCAGGCACCGGAAGCGAGCACAGCACCGGACGAGGCACAGGGCGGAGGAGGAAGGGCATACGCAAGCACAACTCGAGGGGCATGCGGGCCACCGAGGGAGCTACTGGTGAAAAGCTAGCGCTCCACGGTAACCGTCCTAGCCTAAAACCACAGGCACCAGAAGGGGGCTGTGGCAAAAGCTTGAGGGGAGAAGCATCTGCGTATTGCGGGCCATGCTGCACCAAGCAGGCAAGGAGAGCCAGCGCCGCATGCCGCCGGGGCGTTATGACCTACCGCTTGATGCGACTGATGACTGTCTAAGCAGGAGGAGGCGACTTCAGGGAGAGCGAGGGGCAGGTGACTGGGAGGGTCCAGGGACCAATACCGTTGCGGCACACTCCCGGGCTCATGCACTGGTTATCCGTCGACGGGCAGACCACGTCAGCGCAGGGATCACAGCCGTTGATGCAACACGCGTCGGCGCTGTCGAACGAGGAAGTGCTGTAGCTGCACCCGCCATAACTGAGGCAGAAGGCAGGGGAGAGGCCGGTGTTGCAGTTGTAGGGATAGCTCCCCTGGCACACATCATCGCACGTCTCCGAGCAGTCCTCACCACTCCAGGAACTCTCGCACTCACACCTGCGCCCCCCCCGACGGGCAAGCCATTGACCGCGCACGTCTAATCACAAAGCAACCTGCGGCACGCAACCGTTATGATGCAAGCATTAAACGCTCGCCAATGGCATTCGATGGTTGGCGAGCAATGTTTCGCGCATGGCCAATCAGTGAACGCCACCTTGCGCTGAGCCTGAGGGTGTATCCACGGCTCAACGGAGATACATCCAATGCATGAGCTACCGTTTCCGCCCAACTGATCAGTGGGGGTCTGCTCCGAGCGCGGGCTCGGAGGGCATCTTGCTGTGTTGCCTCCGCAGGCTTTGTCTGGCGCGGCATAGGAAGAGAGGCGTACGAGGCTAGCTGGGAAATGCCACGTGGCAAGCTTCTCACCGATAATTGGTTTCACTCAACGCGACGCATGTTCCGTGCTCGCCGCAGGGGTTGCCCTCGCAGGGGTTGGCCTTGCAAGTCAGCCCTGACCACCCCTCGTCGCAGGTGCAAACCGCTGCCACCGCCGGCAGGTCCCCGCCGAGGTAGCGCCCCGTGCACCTCCCATGGGCGCCGCACCGCGCCGACGCGCACACGTCTGTTGCGCACGAATCCCCCAAGAATCCAGCCTGACAGAGGCACGCGCCGCGCCCACAGGCGCAGTACGCGTTATCTGGGCAGCCCTCGGGGCATTCCTCAGGGCAGTCCGGCAGCTGGAGCGCCGCGACCGAGGAGCACGCCACCTCCGGCATATCATCCCATCCGCTGCAGGCGCCTCGTGCTCGCCCGCCAGCGTCATCGTCGCCGTGCTGGCGCTCGTCGCCGTCTTGGTTGCCGTCGAGCCATCTGCGGTCGTGCTGAGAGGAGGTCTTGTTGCCGCACTCCCTGTGCACCCCAAAGAGCCAAGTCCTCATCCGCGCCACGTCAGCACCAGGCTTGCACCCACTTTCGAGTGGATGGCCTCCATGGTCAAAGCAGTGGCTTTCGCTGAATTGTTGGCTTTGGCCAACGTAGTCATGAATAGTAAAATCGACGGATGTATAATGCACGAATCCAGCTTAGGGAGCAATGTGATGACGCCATCTGCTGTCATCACGATGTCTTGAAGTTGAGTGAAGTATAAATTCTTTTCTCCAGCGAAGTGATTTCTTCTGTCATTTTCTGCATTTGTTGGTTCTGTCGATCATTATTTTCATGGATTCCTGCAATCTTATCACAGATGACAGAAGAAATCACTTCGCTGGAGAAAATAATTTATACTTCACTCAACTTGAAGACATCGTGATAAAAGCAGATGGCGTCATCACATTGCTCCCTAAGCCGGATTCGTGCATTATACATCCGTCGATTTTAATATGCATAACTATGGTCAAAGCAGTGGCCCATAGGGCTGCTGAGCAGGTTCCTCCCACAGGGCTGCTGAGCAGGTTCCTCCCATAGAGCTGCTGAGCAGGTTCCTCCCATAGGGCTGCTGAGCAGGTTCCCTCCCATAGAGCTGCTGAGTAGGTTCCTCCCACAGGGCTGCTGGAGCAGGTTCCTCCCATAGAGCTGCTGAGCAGGTTCCCCATAGGGCTGCTGAGCAGATTCCTCCCACAGGGCTGCTGAGCAGGTTCCTCCCACAGGGCTGCTGGAGCAGGTTCCTCCCATAGAGCTGCTGAGCAGGTTCCTCCCATAGACGCTGAGCAGGTTCCTCCCATATGGCTGCTGAGCAGGTTCCTCCCATAGAGCCTTGAGCAGGTTCCTCCCATAGGGCTGGAGCAGGTTCCTCCCATAGAGCTGCTGAGCAGGTTCCTCCCATAGAGCTGCTGAGTAGGTTCCTCCCATAGAGCTGCTGAGCAGGTTCCTCCCATAGGGCTGCCGAGCAGATTCCTCCCACAGGGCTGCGAGCAGATTCTCCCACAGGGCTGCTGAGCAGGTTCCTCCCATAGAGCTGCTGAGCAGGTTCCTCCCATAGGGCTGCTGAGCAGGTTCCTCCCATAGGGCTGCTGAGCAGGCATGAGCAGGTTCCTCCCATAGGCTGCTGAGCAGGTTCCTCCCATAGGCTGCTGAGCAGGTTCCTCCCACAGAGCTGCTGAGCAGGTTCCTCCCCACAGGGCTGCTGAGCAGGTTCCTCCCATAGAGCTGCTGAGCAGGTTCCTCCCATAGAGCTGCTGAGCAGGTTCCTCCCATAGGGCTGCTGGAGCAGGTTCCTCCCATAGGGCTGCTGAGCAGGTTCCTCCCATAGGGCTGCTGAGTAGGTTCCTCCCATAGAGCTGCTGAGCAGGTTCTTCCCATAGAGCTAGGTGTTCTTCCCTAGGCTGCTGAGCAGGTTCCTCCCATAGAGCTGCTGAGCAGGTTCCTCCCATAGGGCTGCTGAGCAGGTTCCCCCCATAGGGCTGCTAAGCAGGTTCCTCCCATTGGGCTGCTGAGCAGGTTCCTCCCATAGGGCTGCTGAGCAGGTTCCTCCCACAGGGCTGCTGAGCAGGTTCCTTGAGGGAGGTCGGAGAGGACACGCAAAGAGGGACGCAAGGAGCACACAAAGGGGGTAGAAATGGACCGGTGAGGTGAGGGGGTTATGAAAGACTCGAAGTAGGTGCGCTCACCGACCGGCGGCCTCCAGGTGTATGAACTCCACACCAAATCGGTGACCCATTATACGGTCTGAGAACTCGATCACCCAGTCGGAGGGAATCTCGCCGCCACCCTCCAGCGATAGCCGGTAGACGGTGGTGGAATTGGTTTCCTCGGCATCCGTGACTGTCACTGCCATCGGATAGCCCTGCTTCTTGGTATCGCCATCATTCCCAATTTGCCAATACTCCACGAGCCCCGTTGCCACGGCAACCCCATCCTGGTGGCCGTGCGGGTAGGATTTACAGAGAGCGGGATTTGGGGGCAGGGAGAGATGGGGCGGAGCGCGGGGAGGGGGGAGGGATGTACCAGGGCGGCAAGCATGGCCTCAGAACCTTTTGGACCTTTGGGGACACACTGAGTGGCATTGCTTGGGCCGCCCTGAGCGGTATACGGGATTGCCAGGTATGCACAATGCACTGGCGACCATTCTCTCCTGACCTCTCGATCGATCGTGGCCGCATGACCCCGACGCAGCAAGCCCAAAACCACCCCGCTCACCTTCCGCACACTTGCCGGCCTGCCCTGCCACTCGCCATTCTTCCACCCAAGTGGCTAGAGAAGCATCGCAGTAGCAACTAATGCGCTGCTCCACCGGAAATGGGAGTTGCATTCCGGACTTTGTATGACTCGGCCCTCCTCGTCACACATGCAGGCGCCTGCCTCACCCGGCCTCCTTTGTGAAGAAGAGTCTCTCGGGGGATAGCCTCCCTCCGTGCCCGCCTGGCCGCAACGGGCCTCCTTATGTTGTCCTCACGGTGGCGTAACCGCCTACAACAACGCAGTGGCCTGCCGCATGTAAAGGCACTATCCGCCATAAGCACGTGAGTGGCACGCGACACACGGCGTCTCCGCGCACAGAACATTGAATCTTTACCAAATTCCCATCGTGGCCAGTGCCTCCAGTGATGTGGTGCTCCCGGCAGCCGCCGCGCACTGCTAACACCAGAAAGGGGGTTGCGTCGTGGACAGCTCAGATCTGCGGCCCGTGCACGCCCGGCAGCTGTGTGAAGGGGCGGAGGCCTGACCTGGAGCACCTCCAGCTGCAGCCTCGGGGCGCCGGCACTGGTCTGCGCTCGCGACCACACATTGAGCCGGCGCACGGGCTTGCGACAGAGGATGCCATGCCCGTAACGCCCCGCAGCGCTCTCCCCGACCACCTCTGTGGCAGTCCGACACGTGGCGCCGTGGTCCAGCGCCAGCAGATAGGTTTTGGAGCCCCCGACGAGCGCCTGCAAGCAGACAAGGCCGGGCACGTGTACCGTCGCCACCGCCACCACCCGCAGAGAAGTCAGCGAAGCTCTCTGCCGCATTTCGGTGTCTTGAGGCGAGCTTCGAAGGAGGGCGCGCCACTTTATATTTCACTGTTTCTACCCGCCCGAGTACGAGGTGTTGGCTCTCCAGCTATCCGCCGGCTCCCTTCGCGTTCTCATGGCGAGGAGAAGTCGCGCCAGGCTCATGTAAGGCACCCGGCAGCTGGGTCACACGAGGCACCCGGCAGCTGGGTCACGAGGAATTCGACGGCCGACTGACACTAGGCATCTGACAGCTAAGGCATGGGGGCACCCACCATACCCTAACGGATCCCTACCACCCAAGACTTGCATCCACGCTTTGTTGCTGCTGAGAGGATGGTGTGCTCCGCATCCAGGAGCTGCAACCCTGTATAGTTGAGCCGGCATTACCCACAAGATGATGGCTGCAACCCTGTAAAGTTGAGCCGGCATTGCCCACAAGATGATGGCTGGTACCTTGTAAAGTTGAGCCGGCATTGCCCACAAGATGATGGCTGGTACCCTGTAAAGTTGAGCCGGCATTGCCCACAATATGATGGCTGCAACCCTGTATAGTTGAGCCGGCATTGCCCACAAGATGATGGCTGGTACCCTGTAAAGTTGAGCCGGCATTGCCCACAAGATGATGGCTGGTACCCTGTAAAGTTGAGCCGGCATTGCCCACAAGATGATGGCTGGTACCCTGTAAAGTTGAGCCGGCATTGCCCACAAGATGATGGCTGGTACCCGTCAGGCAAATCTTAATTCTGAGGAGTGATCTGGCTTCGAGCGAGGGCCGCCGCTGCGCTACCATGCCCAGGTGTGGCGAGGGTTTTGTACCTGGTACCCCGTAGGGAAAATCCTCCCTTCAGCGTTGGCGGCATCAGGCGGGGCGAGGGCGAACACGCCAGCATCATTCTCGGCGAGGAATTGGAAGGTGTTCTCCCCGGTGACCTGCCACGTGGAATTTAGGAACACGTACTGCGGGTTGCAGAGCATGCCGGTGACACCAACCCCGCAGTGGTGATTGGCCTCGAATGTGACCGAACCCTCAAAGCTGGTCTGCTCCATCAGAAGCGTGCCCCTGACGTCGGGCAGAGACAGGTGTCCATTCGCAAACACTGCCCCTCGAATCGTTGCCGCACAGCTGTCTGCCATGTTCTTCGACTCCTGGTCACCCACATCCCCCTGTAATCCCTTACCGCACGTCCCATCTACGAAGGGGGACTCCCAGCAAAATCTGCCAAGGCCGACTCACGTGTCGTCCTAGGGTGCGCGGCGGGGTGTAGGCAGCTGAGTAAATCGAGTGGCATCCATGCGCCTCTCTAACACCTCTAGGTCGAGGGTGAGGATGGCAGAGTCTATTAAAGTGGCCCGTAGCTCGTCCACACTTTTTTGATCGTGTGCCAACACCCCAAATAGGTGCTTGCAGATGTATCCAGAAGTAACGTGGTTAGGGCAGGAGCACGTGCCTAGCTTGTAGTCCACGGAGTATGTGGCAGAAGAAGAGGCAAGCATCATGTCCTATTCGTATGCCAAGGTGCGGTCAGACTTCTTAACCAGGAACTGTGTCAGACCAATCTTGGTGAACACGCCACGGTCGTCGATCCAAGAAGAATAAGAGCTCTAACCATTTCGGATTTATTTCCTTGCTCTCTTCTCTAAATCCGAAATGTTTAAAGTTCTTATTCTTCTTGGATCGACGACCGTGGCGTGTTCACCAAGATTGGTCTGACACAGTTCCTGGTTAAGAAGTCTGACCGCACCTTGGCATACAAATAGGATATGATGCTCGCCTCTTCTTCTGCCACATACTCCGTGGACTACAAGCTAGGCACGTGCTCCTGCCCTGACCACGTTACTTCTGGATACATCTGCAAGCACCTATTTGGGGTGTTGGCACACGATTAAAAAAGTGTGGACGAGCTACGGGCCACTTTAATAGACTCTGCCATCCTCACCCTCGACCTAGAGGTGTTAGAGAGGCGCATGGATGCCACTCGATTTACTCAGCTGCCTACACCTCGCTGCGCACCCTAGGACGACACGTGAGTCCATTCTACACCGTTACCTCGCTTGAGCACGCCGCGCATTGCGCTATGGGCGGAGGACCCCTTCACCCCCTGGAGGCCCCTTCGACTGCGCGGAGTCCCATCGAGGATGACCTAGCTGAACAACATTAAGTCTAATGGCACATGGTGGTGTCGCAGTCTTCCAGTTGCCCTCCAATTTGAAATACACATAGGCAAGAACTCCAGGCCACACAGGCACGGGTCTGTGAAGAAGCGGAGGGGGGGAGGGGGGGGTGAGGCGCGCGCCGGGCAGAGAGGTGAGTGCAAGGGTAAATTTCTCCGAATCGGCACACCTTCCAATATAGATTGTTGACGCTGTCCGCTGCATAGGAGTTCAGATACTGCAAATCTCCCAGGTTGTACGATCCCATCCATGTGTTGTGGTAGTCTAGGTTGTCCAGCACCGCCACTGGGACGCCACGGTCTTCACCCGCATCGCCGTGCGCCTCGCACGTAGCCCACTCTGTCCAGCCGTTGTTCTCCAGTGGCTGTGCCACATCCCTTGGGTACACGTCCACGAGCACGTAGAACCCGAAACGGCCGTGGCCGTGATTGGTGTTCCCAACTATGCGGCCAAAGGGCACGTTCGGTGCGCACACGTGGCCTCGGGACCCCCCGCGGCCGTTGGGCGCAAAGGAGCTGTGAAATAAGAGCCCGTTAAAGGAGTTTGCTGCGCGGTTCCCTTCAAAATCGTTGCGGTGCCCCATCGACCAAAAGCCAGCCTGCATCCACATACCTCACGGCAGGTCAGCGCAGCGCCCAAATTTAGGGTTTCTGTCGACATTCGACCTCATTGCCAAAACACATACTGCACGGCACTCAGTAAATGAATGGCCCCCGTTCTTGGCACTCACTCAATGAATGCCCCCCGTTCTTGGCACTCACTCAATGAATGGCCCCTTGGCACTCAGTAAATATATGGCCCCCGTTCTTGGCACTCACTCAATGAATGCCCCTAACAGTGCATCGTATAACAGCGACTCTGGATCGGGAGAGGCGGGACATGCGAAAAGAAGAGAGCTGAGACCGCGGCTGCCCATTTGCCTGCTTGTACACTTGTCATGCTGTCCGGTACTCGCAGATGACGTGCGTCAGGACTTGCTCTGTCATGCATCGAGCTCGGCTCAATCAGCGCATTTTTGAAACCACTAAATTTCCGTGGCCTCTAATTTAAACATTTCGCAGCGCGGCGGATGGTGCCAGCGTCAATGGCAGCTTTTCCCGTCACTTGATGCCACACCACCAAGTGGACGAACCGTAGACATGCTAAGATGCGAAATGCAGAAAATGCAATGGGGCCATCTTTAGCAGATCGTGGGTTGGGCCCCAGCGACACCTACGGGAACTGCCCCTTCGCCGGGCACATGGGTGTCCGTGTCCAATAAGCTCGCACCTGGTTGAGAGAGGTGTCCGCCTCCCCGTTGTCGGTGCCAGGGATTGTGCAACCATGTAGGGGGCCCTCCAGTGCGAAAGGGCAGAGCGCTACGTTGTATGCAAACCGATTGTACAGCTCGTTGCCGTCTTCGATATAGTAGCTGGCGCCGCGCACGTCGTATGCCACGTTGTGCTCGACCGTGGCGAGGTGGGTGCCATGCACCACTACTGCACGCTGCTGGCTATGCTCCACTGCGTTTCCCTGGAGGACACACTCGGGGCACTGCTGTAGCTGGTGCATATGCAGGCAATACCTGTGCCAGCGCACAAGACCCGTCAGAGACAAAAGCCATGGGGTTGAAGGGCAGCCACGAGAAGCCGTAGCTCGCGATGATCACACAATTTTACCTCAGACTGTTTAATCGAAAGGATGAATACTGGTGTCCGGAGTGAACAGTTTTGGAATTCAGAGTCGGGTAATTTGCAAAAGCAACTGCTAACTTTCATTATCACAAGATATACCAGTTCGCAGCTCGAAACGCCACGAATATTACTGCGCCATCATTACTGATTGGCCAGTCTAAACGAAAGTTCGCTATTCAGTCTGTTATGACGTGCCACTGCCAGGTTCATAACGACTGCAGTGACACGTCCGCGATGGGCCATGAACTATTACACACTGTGTCTTGCCGATGGTCATCATGTGATCCAACGGCCACGATTAGTTCAGCAGATCTAGATCTAGATCTAAGGGTTTCATAGGGTTTCTTCAGGGTTTCTTCAGGGTTTGATCATCCTGAGTGCTGTACAGGGCCTAGACAGTCATGCTTTACATCAAACTGATCAGCAGACACTACAGATTCCAACACCCCTTCTAAAGGGTGACTGTCTAGTTGTCCTACTGCCAGTTCTTGGGTATGGTGCCCCTTCAGTCAGCAATGCCCAGTTCTTGGGATGGTGCCCCTCCAGCTCCAGTCTTTGGGATGGTGCCCCTTCAGTCTTCAGCGGTCTCCACGAGGCAGGTTCATGACACCCAGTCGCTCTCGATGCACACGAAATACAGGAAGTGCCAGGGGCTTGGTCATGATGTCAGCGGTGTTGTCATCTGTCCCAGTGTATAGCGCCTCTGTGTCCTTGGCCTTGATCAACTCCCTGATGTACATGTTCATGACCTCAATGTGCTTGGATCTGGAGTTGTTCACGTAGTTGGTGGCCAGGTGGATGGCTCCCTGGTTGTCACAGTACATGGGCACTGGCCTGCATATGTCCACCAGGGAGTCCAGCACGTTGAGAACATACTTGACTTCACGAGCTCCCTCAGACATAGCGATAATCTCGGCCTCGGTGGTGGATAGGGACACGCTCTTCTGGATCATAGAGGAAAAGATAACCAGACTCCCACATAAGAATACTGCAATACCAGAGGTACTTCTTCTGGTTGCCTTGCACCCAGCATAATCGGAGTCAGTGTAGATGGAGAGGGGCAGAGGCCTGCTTGGTCCAGTGCCACCCCCCCCAGGCACTGAAGCAGTGCGCAGCACCAGCTCGTACTCCTTGGTGCCCTTTAGGTATCTCACCACCTGCTTCAGGGCCATGAAGTGCTCAGGACCATATGTGGTGCAGAACCTCGAAAGAACTGACACCGCTGCCATGATGTCAGGCCTGCTGCAGCGAGCCACCCACTGCAGCTGCCCAAGAAGGGCTCGGTAGGGCATAGCTCCCTTGCCATCAGCGGGAGTTAGTGCAGTTCCAGGCGACATTGGTAAGCTCGCAGGTTTGGCGTCATCCAGGCCATAGGTACTGATAATCTGGGTGATATAACCAGACTGGCATAGGTATGCTGTGTCACTCCCCCAGCGCACCCCGATGCCCATGACCTGGTCCAACACCCCAAGATCCTTGCATGCATACTGCGCATGGAAGGATGACACAAAAGTATCATACCAGGTCTTGTCATTGGTGGCCACCAGATAGTCATCAACATAGGCCAAGATGATCACTTGGAGAGTGGAGTCCCTGATGAAGTACAGGCATGGCTCCACGTCACTTCTCCGCATTCTGGGGTCATATCCCATGATGAATGCATCTGAGGTGTCGAACCACTCCTTGCCCGCCTGCTTGAGCCCATATACAGCTTTCAGTAGCTTGGCACATCTGTACCCCCCATAATCCAGCCCTCGGGGAAGGCGCACATACAGGTCCTCCTCGAGCACGGAGTTCAGGAAAGCAGTGTCCACGTCCATGTGGTACACTATGAGGCCCAGGTTGAGGGCGAGGGTAATGACAACTCTCACAGAGGACAGCTGGGTGCACGGGGCGAAGGTGTCGTGGTAGTCCACGCCATACTCTTGCTTGTTCCCTCGCACACACACTCTGCTCTTCCTCTTCAGCAGCTCCCGGTTCTTGTCCAACTTGACCTTGAGGACCAGAGACATCTCGAGGAGCTTCACCCCAGCCGGCACGTCCTCCTCATCCAGCATCCGTAGGGCCCCCTTGACCTGCACGAGCGCCTCCAGCTCATCCTGAATAGAGCTGAGCCATTCAGCACAGTCAGGCGCTGTCAGTACCTGAGCATAAGATCTTGGCTCAGTCACCCCTGCAGGCAGCAGGGCCTCCTGAGCAGCTGGTTTGCCAGTTTCCTGCACACCAAGGCATGTGTGTGTAGGTGGAAAGCGAACATCCCCCTCAGGCAGGTCCAACATGGTGAAGTTGGTCAGCAGCACCAAGCAGTAGGGTTGAGCATGTGGCCCGAGAGCACGTCCACATACCATAGCTTCCTCGTAGTCCCCTTTTCCAGTTACAGCGCGCACCTCTGTGAAGAGTGGATAGTGGGCATTGATACTGCCATATGTAGGGCAGTCCCTTAGTAGTGACAGGCGCTCACTGCCTGGCTCGAGATAGGAGCTCAAGCTCACCCAGCACACGTCATCAGAGGTCTCCACCTTCACAACAGCCACAATCTCGTCACTGCCTTCAGGGATGTACACACTCTGCTCCAGCACAGCAGTCTCCAACAGGGTAGGCGGAGGATCCCTGTAGGGCGCATCCAGAGTGGTGGCCATGAAGTTGGTCTTGAGAGGGGTCACTGCAGAAGGGTCCCATGAGGTGATCACCTTACCCAGCGTGTCCAGCTTCTCCGAGAAGGTAACCATACCTGAGTTGACCACCTTGCCAGCTTCACAATCATACAGTAGATAGGCAGACGACACCTCTGAGTGTCCAACATATCTGATCTCACGTGCCCTGTCGCTGAGCTTGTGTTCACGGACCGTGGGGTCAATGAAGGGATAGGCCCTGCATCCAAATATCCGTAACTGGGACAGGTCAGCGTGCTTGTTCCTGGTAAGGTAGTAGGATGAAGTCCACCCCAGAGCCTTGCGGAACGTGCGGTTGAGGATGTACACTGCATGGCGGGTGGCCAGAGGCCACATACTTGAACCAAATCCAGAGGTCAGTAGAAGTGCTCTGGCCATAGCTTGCACATCTCGGTGTGACCTCTCCACCCTCGCCTGGTTCTCATGCAGGTACGGTGAGCCATGCCTCTGCTCAATCCCATGTTCCTCACAGAAGGCTGCAGTTTGTCCAGCTATCATGGTGCTGTCGCCATCGGTGTGGAGCACCATGTGGTACTCACTGAACAGGCCCATGGTGCTCCTCAGGCGCTTCACCTCCTTCAGATATCGCTGGAAGACCTGGAGGTAGTCCGACTTGACCTTCAGGTAGAAGATGGATATCCATGTAGTGCAGTCATCAACAAATAGTGCAAACCACCTGAACCCCCCAGCACTGACCCTGAAAGGTCCACAGGTATCTGACCACACAAGGTTGCCCAGCTCTTTGGATAGCTCCCTCCCTGTAGGTTTCACAGTAGGCCGTATGGCTTTGGTCAGCCTGCAGGCAATGCACCTTTCGGGACAATGCTGCACAGGGCTGCCAGAGTACTGTGACTCGGTGATACTCATAGGGACACTTTGAGCAAACATGTGGTCGATGGACTTGTCACCAATGTGGCCCAGTCTCACGTGTTGCAGCATCTTGATGTCAAGGCGCTCCGTGGTGTGCGAGTCCTTGAACAGCACCACTACTGGCCACTTGATGTCCTCGATCCACACACGATCCTCTCCACAGGGATCCAGGTTGGCTACATTATAGCATGACTCCCGTGGTGCAGAAAAGATCCTAGCACCAACAGGGTATTCATGAATGATGTCAAACTGAGAGACCAGACTCCACCAGCTCGCTGTAACCCACTTAGGTAATATGAGCATGAACTTGGTGTTAGAAGGGTCTCTGGCGAAGTCAGCGAGGGCCTTCTGGAGACACCGTAGGATAATGTCATGGTCAAATGGTGGGTTCCCATAGCACTGCTTGCCAGCCCAGTCCTTGTCGAAGCATGAGTCAGTGATGGTGCAGTGATGCTCCAGGATGTGGTTGTCATCAGAGGAAAACAGCTCCAGGAGAAAGGGACCATGAGTAGTGAAGTGAGGCTTGGTGTCTTCAAATTTCCAGTCAGAACGGTCTCGATGATCGTCAGCATGTTTCACAGCACAGGCTAGATGTGTATCCAGAGTGCCATATGTGTCTTCATGCATAATATACTGGTTGCCAACTCTGGCAAAGGAGAACACAACCCCCCCTTTGGATAAAGTTCTAGCCCCAAAGTCCACACTGAAACCTGCATCTTCCAGGGCCACCACAGATAAGAGGTTGAAGGGCTGCCCAGGTATGCAGTGCGTGTCCATGAACCGCAGCCCAACTACACGCCCAGACTCCACATCCCTCTTGGCAAAGGTCACTGAGCCACTGCCAGAGGAGTCCACAGACTGACTCTGCACCACACTGAAAGTCTCACAGGCTGTAGTATCATAGTCCGCATTAAACATGTGGACAGAGTTGAAAATGTGCTTGCTGGCACCACTGTCAATAACAGCACTCTTGCCCCCATCAGACCGAGTGCGACCGTCACCAGCACGCACACCACATGCCACCTGAGTATGGCAGAAGTCCATCTCCTCGACGAGGCCATCACATGCATCACCACAGCAGTCCTCACAGTCGTCCTCATAATAGTCACTGGGGAGCAGACCCACAGCACACAGGCGAATCTTGCGAGGTGGAGAAAGTAGTCCAGAGGCCCAAGCATCAGAGGGGTCATAACCCACTCCTTCAACGGGCTGCCCAAGGTCCACAGAGTCCTCCTCCTCGTCCAAGTGCCCATAGTACACACCCTCCTCCTCCTCGTCAGAGTCAGAGGCATCCTCCAGATCTGGTAGAGAATCACCACAATCTGAGGCAGAGTCCGAACCTGAAGTGAGGTCAGGAGCCTCGACAGCAGAGGCACCGCCAGGCAGCTCAGAGACAGAGAAAGTTGCAACACCAGAGAAAGGATCAGGCATATGGCTGTCCCCCATCGGGTGGTAAGACCAGGAATCTCGGTCTCCAAAAGCTCTCCAAAGCTGATCATAAGTAGGTGAGCCCACCACATCAGCAGAGCCAGAATCACCTGTCACTGGCCCCTCCTCCTCCTCGTCAGAGTCAGAGGCATCTTCCAAGTCTGGCAGGGAATCATCACCATCAGAGTCATCGTCCGAGGACTCATCGATACCCCACCCCTCATCGAGGGACAGCATGCCTGCATAGTGCTGCACTGCTCGTATCAAGGCTCTGGTGGCCTTCCCGAGCTCAGAGGCCCAGCTGTGCAGATCTGCAAGCGAGGTGCGCACCATCACAGACTCCAGCTTCAGCAATACATCCAGGTCATCCGTGAGCTGCCTGACGAGATCAAACTGGTAGAGGATCACCCCAGGACTGACAGTACATGCAACACCACGAGGAAGGATAGCGCCCCTGTCAAGTAGATCACAAGCACGAAGGAATATCTCCACAGTCCCACCCATCATGATAGAGTGCCACTGTTGCAACTCAGGCTTGAACCACAGCTGCCTGGGGGATATCTGAAAAATGCCACCCAGGTGTCGATCACGTCCACAATCCCACTGTGCCTGTGTCCTCTTCAGACGGGCCTTGTCAGGGAAGAAGGCAGTGAGGACGTCAATGTAGACCCACGTGTCATAAACAGGCACAACCTTGGCGTGAGAATGCTTGTTGGGCACGTAGCAGTGGTGCTTCTTCCTGGCCCTGCGAGGAGGGCATCCCACTGAAGACAACTCCACACGAGGTGCACTCACAGCGCCCTCATTGTCCTCGGTGCACCCATCAGTGGCATGGGACACAACGAGCTCAGGCTCGCCCACGTGCACCAGGACAGAGTAGTAATTGAACACCGGAAGCTTATAGGGCTGGGACTCCACAGGCACAGAGCCTCGACCACATACCCAATGCTCGCACTGGGCCAAACTGGCAGCCAGTGACCCATAGTTCCTGAGTCTGAGTTTAGCAGAGTCATTCTCAAAGGTGTTCCAGCGCCATGCAGCCTCACGGGCAGCTCTTTCCCAGTGAGTGAACAAAGTCCCACCAGTATCAGAGTGCTCCTCCACCTCGCCAGCAGTGTGGGGCACAACACTCTCACCTGACTCCGAGCTGAGGGCAGAGTGTTCCTCTTCCAGAAATTCACACAACGAGAACTCCTGGTACGTTGACAGCTGGCTCGAAGTCGGACAAGAGGTCAGCGAGCCAGAGATGCTATCACAACCAGATTGCAATAGCCCAGAACCGTAGTGACTGGAATATATATCTTCACCAGCCTCGTCCAGACCAGGGTATAAGTCAGACGTACTCGCCTCCCTAATAGCGAAGGCGACCTCACCAGCTTCTTCCAGCCCAGGATAAAGCTCAGATTTCCCAGCCGCAGCACCAAGATGTCCACCAGGCTTCGGTAAACTGCCATTCTTCTCGTAGTCAGCCACTCTCTTGAGAACTGCCTCCTTGGCGGTCGCCGTAGCCTTCTTGAGGAAAGCCTCTCGCTTCTCGACGTTCTTGATAAAGCAGTCTTTAGCAGAGTGCCCACGTCTGTGACACACAGGGCACGGCACCTTGACAGCTAGCTGCTTCCTCTTCCCCTCCTCCTGCTTGCGCCTGTCGTCAGCGATGGCGCCAGCAGTCTCAGATTGAGTCTGCAGCGCGTGGGCAGTTTGCGCTACACCAGCGCGCGGAGCGAGTATGGTGTCGTAGTGAGATGCTACCTGAGCCGACAGCACGTTCACTGTCGGCATAGCCTCGGACATAAATTTGGACTTGACGAGCATATAGTCCGGGTGCAGTCGTACAATAGCCATGGCAGTAAAGATGGTCTCAACCGTCTCCATACACAGAGGCTTGCCAGAAGGCATAACGCGCGTATTCGCGGAGTATTCGCGTATACGACGAATTGCCTCCCTCGACTCCAAAAACGTGGGGAGAGGAGGGGCAAGTCTTGAGAGTTGATTCGGTAGCGACAGCAGCTTGTCCACCTGAGTGATGAAGTAGACAGCGCTGGTGTCGTGTCGCAATTGGGCCAGTTCCCGCCAGGCTGCGTGACTGTCAGAATACTCTTCGTAGCTGCGAACAAGAGCGTTCGCAGTACCCGTGGTAACGCGGCAGAGGAAGTCATAAAACAGTTGATTCGCTTCCTCAAGATAATGTTTATCCTCCCTCACCTCTTGGAGTGGAGTAGACGCCGAAAGCAACAATGCTAGAGAAGGGTGTCGGCAAGACGGCTTAATTCTCGAACAAAACTCGTCCCAATGTCCTTCCTGGTCAGTTTTACCAGAAAAGTGCGAGTCCGCGGTAAGCCCCTTAGTCATAGAAGAAAGACTAGGCAAAGGACGTTGCCCACTAACGGGCGACAAAGGTAGATGCTTGTCCTCAGAGACAGGAGCGGCGTTGAGGCCTGGTTGATGAAGGTTGCTCAGACTGTAGAGCTGAGCACTCAAACCTTTCACCATATCCTTAAGCGCCGAGATATCCTCCTGCTGGTTACTCAACATAACATCTCGCGAAGTCGACTCGCCAGAATAGGAGACTTCATATTCTGGCGCGCTACCAGCAGGTGGCGGTGTCGCAGCTTGGCTGTAGCTCTTCCCTTTGACCATAGTGAATTCTCGTACGCGCAGCGGAAAATTTGCGTGATAAACAAAAATGGATCCTCACTTACAACGTAAGTGGGCCCATAACCTTTTGGAATTCAGAGTCGGGTAATTTGCAAAAGCAACTGCTAACTTTCATTATCACAAGATATACCAGTTCGCAGCTCGAAACGCCACGAATATTACTGCGCCATCATTACTGATTGGCCAGTCTAAACGAAAGTTCGCTATTCAGTCAGTTATGACGTGCCACTGCCAGGTTCATAACGACTGCAGTGACACGTCCGCGATGGGCCATGAACTATTACACACTGTGTCTTGCCGATGGTCATCATGTGATCCAACGGCCACGATTAGTTCAGCAGATCTAGATCTAGATCTAAGGGTTTCATAGGGTTTCTTCAGGGTTTCTTCAGGGTTTGATCATCCTGAGTGCTGTACAGGGCCTAGACAGTCATGCTTTACATCAAACTGATCAGCAGACACTACAGATTCCAACAAACAGGAGGAATTGGACATCAGGACCATCGGAGGTCACAGATGATGGCGACGTCCCTCCCTGAGGGGGCCGCCGCCATCACCGAGTTTGTTGGAGATCACTAGCTGGGATCCTCTCTTTTACGTATTTAGACCCCGGAAGATTTCTGCTTTCTGTGTTCAAGGCCCTAAAATCTACCCTTCATCCTGTGTGTGGCTCTGGCCGTGTGCCGGAGTGATCAGGTGAGGGGCTGCTGTGTGGAAGGGGTTACATGCACCAAGAGGGCTGTGGGACTTGTGCGATTCATGGGGGTGCACAGGGTTGTGGGAGTCATGCAAGGCAAGGCGATCTCAAATGCTGAGGAGGCTATTAGAGTCAGGATGACATGAGGGTCGAGTGAGTCATGAACATGAGGGAGCGAACTGGTGGAAAGTCAGAGTATCGTGAGGAGACAGGCAGTCAAGAGAGTTGAGTGTAATTGGGTGAAGGATCATCACCGTGGGTTCAAAGAATTCGTGGAAGCCCGGGAAATGGTGGGAATAAGGGCCATGCATGGTACTGGCATCTCATCTAGAATATTTTTACAAACTTCAGAGAAGAAAGCAGGGCTGCTCGATCGCGAAGTCGCGCCTGCTCGATTTCTCAGTTCAGAATAACCGAAATTATCGCGAGCGATAATTGTGAAATCCTGCTGCTTAGTGGTCATCAAGTAGCGCGGCCGGGGACTTCACCTGCCGACTGTTCCACGCTGGCCGCACTTCTCGACACGGGTGTGGCGTATCCGCATAGTGCCAGAGATGCTGTGCTCACCCTCGCTCGCCATGATGACGTGCAGACCGCGAGTGCAATGCGCCTTGTTGATGTTGGTGTCGCAGGCACAATCCACGGCAGATGAGCCCGCAGGGTCGCATGCCACCAGCGTGAAGTTGTCGCCCGTAACAACGACGTTCCTGATCGCAGATGCTCCAAAACACGAGTCGCGAATCAAAATCGCCTACGCAGCACTCCCTGCTATTATGCGCGCGCCACGTCATGCAATGCGGTGATGGTATTGATAGGCCCACGCTGACGAGCCCACACCAGCTCACATAAAAAAAGCATCCTTTCCGGGGAAGAGCCTCAATGGGTCACCTGCTCAAGTTGATCACCTCGGCGCGTGTGTGCGCTTCGCCCAGGAACTTCTGGTCAGTTATGCCAGCAATAGATAGACCCGCATCGGCCGCCAGCTCTATCTCATTCTTGTTGATGCCCATGCAGTAAAACCACTGCTCATATCCCAACAGCCGTCGCACGTCATAGCCCGGCCACGAGGAACAGGGACACGGGCGGCTGCTGCAAATCACGACGCAGGGGAGGAGAGGCCCTAAAACAATAAATATGCAGGGAGCTTAACATGGGGAGGCCCTGCTGGGGGGCACATGTTTAACATGGGGAATCCCTGCTGGGGGGCACATGCTTAACATGGGGAGGCCCTGCTGGGGGGCACAGGCTTAACATGGGGAGGCCCTGCTGGGGGCACAGGCTTAACATGGGGAGGCCCTACTGGGGGCACAGGCTTAACTATGGGGAGGCCCTGCTGGGGGCACAGGCTTAAACATGGGGATATTCCTCATAGGGGCACAGGCTTAACATGGGGAATCCCTGCTGGGGGCAAGATAAGCTTAACATGGGGAATCCCTGCTGGGGGCACAAGATAAGCTTACTGATGGGGAACTTCAAAAAGAGCTAACAGGAATCCTGCCGGGGGCAACATGCTTCTAACATGGATCTCCTGCTAAACATGTCGATAGAATCCCTGCTAAAGATGCTAACAGAATCCCTGCTGGGGCAAAAGATAAGCTACATGATGGGGAACTTTGCTGGGGACACATAGGCTTTGACATAGGAATCCCTACAAAGTGAGGTTAACGCATGGGGGGCTGCTGGTGGGCATATGCTTAACATAGGGAGACCCTGCTGGGGGGCACATGCATCCCGACAGGCAACAGACGAGAGTATCTAGTCCACATATGCAGATGCAGGTGTCTGCCACGGTTGCGAAAAGTGATCAGCCATGCACAACTCGTCTGCGGACCCGCACCTGCGCCTCCCCTTTCGACTGCATTTGGGTCGGCGCGATGGCGATGCGGTCACCCACACGCCAACCCATGTCGGCAGCGTCGTGCATGAGGCGAATGCTGGAGACCCCGGATGTTACGGTCGCGGCGAGTAGTGACCACGTCCTCCGCAGTGTGCGACCGGCGATCTCGAGCAGCGGGAGCCCCTGCGCAGGCCGCCGGAGTGCCACGTCACTGGTGGGAGGTGTTTCGTTTTCCAGACAGAGGCACCTTGGGGAGCGTCTCATCGTTTCTGTGGACGCCACTAGTGTATCGGCGTCTCGTCGTTTCTGTGGACGCCACTAGTGTATCGGCGTCTCATCGTTTCTGTGGACGCCACTAGTGCATCGGCGCCTCCTTAGACACTAGCATAAACCAAAATGTTCCTCTCAACTCCTCTCAACTCCTGAAACGCTCTCCTGAAATGTCTTGTTTCACTGAGCGCTTCGTCTTTCATACCTCTGCACCATCGAGCATCCCTCCCGCAGCGCAAAGGCCGCTCTGGGAGAAGGTCATTTTCAAGCAGCCATCAGCCTTGATCACATCCATGTTCCAAAGACTCGAGTGTGAACAGGCCTTTGCAAACACACCGGTGCACTCCTAGACGAATGGATCCCGCCGAGCGCCCTGTGACCGAGTGCTTCATGACGGACTCCGTTATCTTTCAAATAGATATACGCGCGCTTTTCTTCGGATCGCACGTCCACGCGCATCGTGCCGTTGTTTTCCACCGTGACATAGGCTGCACAAAGCCATTGCTCCGCCGCTGTTTGGCTCACATCGTCCCATAGCAGCTTCCCCTGGCTCAACAATACACAACTTTGTTAGCGTTGATCAACCTGGGCGTTCTCCCCTCCGGGTACAGGCAGCCCCACCATGCGCACAAAGTGATGCCTTATACCTGAATGGGATGCGTTGCTGTGGCAGGCCAGCCATCCCGTCTCTCAGTCACTCAAGGGCCCCTTGCCCTAGCGTACGCCGACCAGCCCCTAAGTGTGGGTGTAACGTTGCTGCAGGGAGCCCACCATAGGCATGGTGACAATATATATCAGAAGTCGACGCTGCCGTCAAGTTCGCTGTCAAGAGCCGTGCCATGCGGCAAGGCCGGCCCTGGGCGATACGCGACAAGGGGGCCCCACGGGGAGTCCCCACGGGGAGTCCCCGGAGCCGCGCTGAGTGGCCCTAAGCTCGAATGTTTTGCTTGAAGATAGCTCGGCGACTGCGTTATCGAAAGCGTGGTGAGCTGGTGAATCCATGCAAATTTCAGCTAGGGTGTTGCCGCACGAGATAGGTCACAAACCCCCGGAAGTGGCTCACCTTGACGACGAGGGCCACCACATCGAGGGACTGATCCATCGTAAGAGTGACACCCTCATCCACAACACACACGCACTGTCCAGAGCACAATTCTTGCGCCGACGTGGCGGTCGTGTTTACGGAGAGAACGCACGCCTCCCCGAGCTCTTGCGGGGCCTGGCCTGCGTGCACGCAGGAGGTTGCGGCGCTCGGCATTGAGGTCGCGTACGAGGCAGCGAGAATGGCATCATAGTCCGCCAGGTAGTCCGACTCGTCCTCACGACGGAAAGCTCCTGTCATCCGAAGACACGTTTCCTAAGCGAGGCTGGTGCGACAGATCTGTGAGGTCCGTAAGCCGTGGAGGGTGGTTTGTGTCCATACGCCAAGTACGTACCTTCAGCGAGCCGCGCGTAGAAGATCCAGCAACCCAACAAGAATCTGCAAGCATGGTGAACGGTGGCCATGTTGGCCTGAAAATATCGCCCTTGGTCTGCTGGGACGACGATTGCCTGGGCAGTCCTCGTGGAAGGCACGCACTACCTGAAGCAGGTTCCAGGTACGTTCATATTTCTGAAACAACCCATGATGGGCCCGATCACTTGAAGATTCACTGATAACTTGAAGGCATCAAGTACGCAATTAAAGATACCGTTTGGGATTCTGAAAAACTGAAGGCATTTTGGAAACGTTATGTTTTTTCTCGGGTGGTTTTTGGCATTGGCATTTAGGAACCGGTTTAGAGAACTGGCCGAGACCTTCACGAGTACGGGCTGTCCGCTGTCGATGTCGCTGTCGTGTCGCTATCGGATGTCGGATGTCGCGATAGCGTTCTCGTTCTGCTTCTCCGTATGCGTATCGGTAGACAGTCGAAGGTATCGAGATGGAGAGATTTACGTGAGAAGTAGTCGTGCGATGATTATCATCATGCAACCCGACACACAACAGTCGAGTGAGCCACGTTAGAAAACCACGCGACCACCAAGAAAAAACATCTACATGAAGATAATGGCATTGTTTCCAAAATGCCTTTTGTTTTTCAGAATGCCAGACGGAATTTTCATATGCGTACTTGATATCTTCAAGTGATCATGCTGTAGGAAGAGTAAGTGCGCTCTCGAAAAACCGTCACCACCGATGGCAGTTTTTGTTGTCGGGTGTAGGTGTGCCCGAGTGGATGGTCGGGAGAGCATGTAGTCCCGACAGGTTGCTTGTTGATTCGTGTACACACCAGCACTTCGTCCGCTTGCACATCCTCTTCTTGGTGCGAGTTTCAAAACGGTCGGCAGCTGTGCGAGAAATCGTTGCGTCGTCATGACAGCCCGAAGTCGGATTCTGATTTCCCAGTTGATATTGCCATTAATCAGCTTCGCCTCGCTCTGGATTTTTGTCGAGCCATACCCCGACCAGCTAAGAAACGACTTGCTTCTCAACAACTCCCGCACGCAGATCGGTCTAAAGGCGGGTGCGCCCAGCATACAAGTGGCGGGGCCTCACGGGACACAGGCCTACAGTGTGCAGCATCCTGCGAGACGGCAGGTGAACGAAGAATATGAACAGAAGTATCCAGCGGTATGTATCAAACGACCCCTGAATTCTGCGCTGATTGTGATATATCGAAGATTGAAGGCGTGATATGGAGGATGTGTCCAAACATGACGTACTCTTCGTCTCATTGACGCGGAATCTTCAGAGTTCTCTGTGGCGCACGTGTGTCTTGTGGTGTAGCCGTAGGGAGAGCGCATTTGGGTCTCGCTGCACACCTCCGATCTCACTTTGGGAGTGCGACGTCCTCACGTGCGCGGATGCAGGTCGAGTCGACTGCGGGAAGCAGCGTAGACTCGAGTGAGGAGCACGCTGGTGAGCCGTTGTTACCTCCCTGCTTGTCGTGGTAGTCTGCCTCGAGCCACAGGTTGTTGTGAATGCCGAAGACCTATGCTTGTGCACACTAGAAACTTTCCCCGCATCTGTTCGTGTGCTGTTACGGCGCCCATCTCCCCGACGGCAAGCCTCGAAATGAGCAGCGCCAGAGGTTTTCAAGACACGCTTAGAAACAAGTGAGAGCGCTGAGAGTCAGATTGGTTGGGCGCGGCTCTCGTTCGGTCCCTGGCGGTGCCCACTTGCCCCCTCGCATCTGGCTGCAGTGAGCATGGCGGTCGTGTATGGCAACTGCACCGCCTCCGACGCCCAACGCTGCATACAGACCCCTCACTTCAACGCCTCTGGAGAGACTGATGATGATTCACATACCAACAAGGATTTTCTCTATGATTACGACTATGAGATTCCAGCCGGTCATTATCCCTCCAACGTGAACTGTTCCTTCGCGGTGAACGACTCCGCCACGCTTTATACGGTTTCGTTCGACCTGGAGGAGGGATATGACTTCATGTACATTAAAGATGTTCCATACACCGGGACAAGAGGCCCAGAAGATGTCTACGTTCTCCCCTCCGACGGCATGGCGTTCCTCAGCGACAGCTCCACTGGCGCCGCTGGCTTTAAAATTTGTGCCGTCTACGGTGGATCATCCCTCGCCACCCTCATGTCCCCGAAGCATCCCGCGCACGAGCGGTCGCTATGCCCGCGTGTTCTGCATGCAAGCGCGCGGCGCTGAGTGCGCTGCGGCCCTGCCACGTGTCAGCTGGCACCCAGTCACCAAGAACGATGTCAAATTTTGATGTATACTGAAGATATGTGGGAAACCTTCCCCTAAGCTTGGCACCCGTGGCGCCTTGCCTGAGAACCTTCGCCCCGTGCACATTTCCCCATCCTTCTTTGTCAAAACGTTTCTAGCTTGTTTCCCTTTGCTTACAGCCCGTTTTTCCACGGTACACCGTGTCATCCTGCCGAGAAAGCTTCCTCCACTGTGCCTGCTTCATTGTTCAGAAACCCTATCCCTGGTGTCTGAGCTCCCGTGGGGACAGCCTGCTGCACCCTCAGTATACCTTCGCCTCGGCTCCACTAAGACAGTCAGCTACACCCGACGCTCTGGGCCCGGCGCCGGCTTCGTCGAGCCGGTTAGGGTTTCGCTCGGTGGAACTGTTTTCGTTCCTCGAAATCGAAGGATCGAAGGACAGCCCCTCGTTTAGAGACTCCCCTCGTGCTAACTCTCAGTTACGGATCTAGGCTGCAAACACTACGAGTCCACTTCATTGACTCTTAAGTTGTTGTGCAGCACCAAGACCACCACCGCCATCTCCACCGTCCCCGCAGGCCCCCTCAGGTGCAGCTCATCGAGCATCTTATCCTATCACGCCTTCCGGGCTTGCGTGCGCCTTGTGCCACTGCCGATCCCTTCTCCTGCCGCGCAGCAGCCTCTGTGCCATGCTTGTCCCGCTTGTTTCGGACAAGGCCTTGTGTCGGCGATCTTCAGATACGAATTTCTCGTGCAACGTTACATGTCTGACTAATGCCTGCGTGGACGGTGCGCGGTCGTTTAGAGACTATTGTCTGAGTAAACCATCTGCGGGCGCACTTAGAGCTACATGCTTCAGCTGTGTGAGAACCGTTGTGCCCCTTGCAGCTCGCAGATGGTCTGCCTTGGGGCTGGAGTGGAAACACAAGGTGTAAGTGGTGTGGATTGTCCGTCGAGCAAAGTGGGTACGGATCGTGCGTGGTGGCTTTGTTCCTCCGCCGAAGAGTGTGCACTTGAAAGTCCAGACATTCCGAGAGTCCAGGCTGACCAGGGTCACACGTGGGTGCCACTTTTTTGTGCGGACGACAAGCAACGAGGGACTGATGGCGGACCCTACACTTGGACTGACCGGTCTGCTCTGGAGCCCTCCAAGCACTGCACTGAGGGGTACTGGGCACTGCGCAGCCGTCAGCGGCAACCTGGCGAACATCACAGATTCTGTGTACGCCTCTGAGCAGCTACAAATCGCTGTAGAGGTAAAGTATGCAGCGACGTTGCTGAGCCCGAAGCATGCCCACGTTACAAGCAATCCACTAAAGCATTCTTGCAATAAAGCACGGCCGCACCGCAAAGCTTACCGATGCATGCCTTCGGCAGGGATCGTGAGGGACTGGTACCTGATGATGAGTCCCACTGTGGATGGAGGGCCTCTCGGAGGGCACGAGAAGAATGCCTAGGGCGGTGTCAGCCGGAGCGCCCACCAGCCTTAGGGGTGTCAGCCGGAGCGCCCACCAGCCTTAGGGGTGTCAGCCGGAGCGCCCACCAGCCTTAGGGGTGTCCGCGGGCGGCCACCAGCCTTAGGGGTGTCAGCGGGCTTGACCACCTATAGGGGTGTCAGCCGGAGCGCCCACCAGCCTTAGGGTGTCCAGCCGGAGCGGCCACCAGCCTTGGGGGTGTGTGAGCGGAGCGGCCACCAGCCTTAGGGGTGTCGGCCGGGAGCCTCGCCTTAGGGGTGTCAGCCGGAGCGGCCACCAGCCTTAGGGGTGTCAGCTGGAGCGCCCACCAGCCTTAGGGGTGTCAGCCGGAGCGCCCACCAGCCTTAGGGGTGTCTTGGCTATTAGATGGGCTAAGTGTGGCGCGGTTTGGTGGGTCAGGATGAGAGCGTGCAAGAGGTGCATCTTTACACCGACGTCATGCTTGTGCACGGTCAAATGGCAATTCGCAACACGTTGATGTTGTTGGGGCATTGCAAGGGTGCAGAGGGTGAGCGCCGCGCATGCCCCCCCATTGAAGCCGGTGGTGTTAATCTTCGGGTCTTTGGGTCTCGAGGCTGCTGGAGCGATTCGGGAGTGCCCGTTGCGTTTTGCTTGGCATGGGCCGCGCGCACCTTGGGGGCTGAGAGGGGGGAGTGGCCGGCAGGTGCTAACCGGCGCTGCGTCATGGATGCCGGCTCTCTCAGCAGAGCTTTCGCGGTGGAAGAAGGTGATGCGCATTCATTGAGACTTCGTTCCCCGAGGCATCATGTATCATCCTCTCTTTAAGCAATGGCGGCGACGTCATGCACCCCTCGCGGTGATTCCATATTCCCTCTGCGGCGGAAAGGACGGCTTTGTCCCTCAGGCTGAAAAGCAGGGGGGCGTCTCACAGCCGGGCTCCTGACCTCAAGGGATGAAAAGCGGAGGGGCGCCTCGCAGCCAGGCTCCTAAGCATGGGCTGACGAGATGGGGGCCGCGGGGGGCGTGCGTGGGCTTGGCACAGGTGGGGAGCTCTACTTGGAGCAGGTCGAGATCCGGAATGGCCTCAGTGGCTCACACGGAGGAGCGGTGCATGTGGCCGAGAATGGCACGGCCGCCGTACACGACTGCGGCCTCGTGCTCAACTTAGCAAAGGGTACATTCCCGCTCGAGCGCGCAGCCTTCCTGCGCGCCTCCTCACTGAAGCCGTTCTGCGGACAGAGCCAAATGGCGGCTATCGACGGGCAACACCGAACAACACTCCTTGCCACAGCCGTCTAGTATACATCCAGCGGAGAACACCGATGCGCGTCGCCGTCCGATGTCCGCCCAGCGGAGAAGACAAGCACATCCAACCATCCACTGTTCACCCAACAGAGAGCACAAACGGGCCCACATACCCTCTGCATCGCGCCGTCTCCCAAACGGCACGCCCAAGCAGCAGGATGCGCGCCCACGCCGTCAAGAGTGCCGGAGACGCTTTGAGCATGCGGCCAGCCTCTGCTCGCAAGTCGGTCCGCGGAGGCTGGACACGCAACGAGCTCCCAGTTACCACAGGGTCTCTTCTTTGTTAAGGATCCGTGGCGTATCCTTGGACTGATTCTTTTGGCATTGCATAACCATAGAGGAGCAGCTGCACTATGTGCCCTCACCGGGGATCAAAGAATGCAGCACATACTTCGGGACACGAGGATGTGTGCGCGCGGGTGTTGGTGCGTCACATGTGGCGCACCCAGCAGTGATTTACGCCTACAGACCGTTGTCAGACATCTTCCATTGTTAGACCACGGGTTGGCATTCATCGACCAATAGGTTCCACCATCGCACTATGCGCCACTGCGGGGAGCGCCACCAGGATCTCCTTACTCCAGACCACGGGTTGGCATTCATCGACCAATAGGTTCCATTCATCGCACTATGCGCCACCGGGGGGAGCGCCACCAGGATCTGCTTACTTCAGACCACGCAGAGATCAACATGCAGAGGTTGCGTAAATGGCGCAATCTCACAAAATGCATGTGTGGCAGCGATTAGTACATACATCCATCTATCCATAGTGCATTGCATTTGGTTTGAGACGCGTGTATGTCTGTGGTATCTGGTGTCCGCATGTTTCCTTTTTTGACATGGGGTGTCCATGCTGTGTGGTGTGACTGCATTCATGACATAACCATGGACCAACAGGTCCCATCCATCGACCCGGAGCCACTAGGGAGCATGCCAGCAGGGTCCGCTTACTCCGTAACCCAGAGACCAACAGTTGTTTGGCGACGATCGGTCACATCGTATCATCTTTCCATGCTGCTTTGCATTTGGGTTGGGAATATGTATGCGTTTGTGGTATCTTGTCACGGCCCCGCCCTGCTCTTGATTCGCTTCTCACATCCACTGGGATGATGGTGGGCTGGCTTTTGTCGGCCGATCTCATGCCGTTCAGTGTCTGTGGTATCTGGTCACGGCCTCGCCCTGTTCCTGAAGGCTGCGCTCCTCCACCGGGACAGTCCTCGGCGGGCTTCCTTCGGGGGCTTAGTATGCCTGCCGCCGTTCAGTGCTTGAGCAAATCCCTTGTCTTGGTAGGCAGCCTTCGATTGATCCCAATGGTTATCCCCTCTATGCTCTGCCCTGGGAATGCTCGCCGCACAGCCCATGTGATTCCGCTGAGTGGGCATGCCTTATTGCATCAGCATGGACTCTGCCCCCTGCAGCGACCTTACCAATGACCACGCGGGCACTTGATGCAGCATGTGCAAGCGGCGAGTGGCCTGTGAAAGTGTCAGGCAGCATCTTGTCCAGCAAATGTCTCATGCCCACCTCCCTTCCTCTACCCTAAAACCCTAAAACCCTAAAAACTACCCGTCTGCACCTCCCGTATCTGCCTCAGCAGCCCCCTGCCCTTTTTTTCTTCTTCCAGCGCTCGGCAGCCTGCTGGTCTCTTTGGGTGTGGACTGAGAGCCCGAGCACAACGGTTGGCCGCTGCTGCAGGAGACGGCGGCGCCGTGCACTCCGAGGGGCGTCTGGTACTGTCCGCCAGCGACATCGATGAGAACAGCGCTGAGGGTTTTGGGGGCGGCATCCACTGCCGCAACATGTCGGTCCTGCTGGTGGGCAATGGCACCAGGATCCGCTCGAACAAGGCAAAATTAGGGGGTGGCGGAATTGCAACGATGCGGCCTGGAACCGAAGTGACCGTCGATGGGGGCTCGCAGGTGAACGCTGCGCCGCACGCCACTCCGCCACGTGGCGTGTGTGCCACAAAGATGCTCGCCCCGCAGTCGCCAGGAATTTGTTTGACTGCTGTTATGCTGCTCGCAGAAATCGGCTGTGCTGCGCATCCCCGGTGGCATCTATGGTTACACCAATCTGAGGTGTGCATGGCGATTTTGTGAGAGGCGCATACCTACCGGCTGCGTTTTCATCTGGGCTCTCATTATTGGCTCAGTGTGCGCACGTGTGTGGCGCCGCCGTGCGCACCTGTGCGCTGCTGCATTGCTGCGCAGGCAAGCCTTAGTTGGATTGTCTACCGCGTGCGATGTGTGGCTTGTGCAGCAGTGTTCGGGCTTTCCGCTAGGTCCACATCTTACCGCTTGCATCCGGTGCCATCCCTTGGCTCCAGCGGGCAGCGCTTTGGTGCCCGCATGTGGTTTCTGACGTGGCATCCCTTGGCTTCAGCGGGCAGCGCTTTGGTGCCCGCATGTGGTTTCTGACGTGGCATGCGTCGCCCATGGCGGCAAGTGAGTTGTACTGGCATGCATGCCACCATACCACACCCATTCCGCATTACCCAGGTGTTAGTACATCACATGCACACAGGTATGCATGCCATGTAATCGGCAGTGATTTGCGCTTTCGGCCAGGCTGGCATCTACGTTGCAACTTCTCCGGTGTGGGAACAGGTCTTATTTCATCTTGGGCAAAAGGTAAGCATATGCCCAACGGGCTCTCGATGGCTTATTTTATCCACCGAGCCGCGGAGACAGATCAGCGCGCCTGGTGCCATTCCGTGTGCCAGCAGGTCACAGCCCTGCGCTGCTCTTGCGTACTGCTGCCTCCACCGGGGTGTTCTCCTTGGCCGCTGCTTGGCATGCCTCCTTCCACTCGGCACGTCTGGATCACATAGTCGCCGTGCGGAATGGACTGAGAGGGTATGCGACGCCATCCCCTCCCCCCCCATGCTGGGCTATCAGGTGAGCGGCAACGAATGCTTCGAGGGGGAAGGCGGCGGCATCCTCTTACAGTACCACCCTGAGGTGGATGCGGATTTTGATGGTCCGCTGCTGAATCACATCTTCCTGGTTGACGTGGAGGTGTCCAGCAACCTCGGCCAACATGGCGGCGGGGGTGTCTTTTGTGATAAGGGGTGCCTACTTACGATTGCCGGAAGCGTGATCTCCTCGAACTTCGCTACTTTCAACAACGGGGCCGGCTTCCGCTGCGAGGGCTCCTGCGTCGTCAACATTACCAACTCCGACATCGCCGCCAACCAGGCGCAAGGTGGAGGCGGTGAGCTCAGAGCCTGGCGCTGACCCGTGATGCTCGCACCTGTTCTTTTGTCTTGGAACCCTTCGTGAGGTCAGGAGATCAGCTGGCAGCTTCTTCAGGGCTGCAGCGGTGGCCGGCAGGGGGTCACTTTGCGGCCTGCTGCTCTGCTCTGCTCCGCTCCCTGTGTTCCGCCGACTTCCGCTTTGCCTTGCGCCGAAAGAAGCTCACTTTTGAGCCTCATGATGTTCACAGTGTTTCGAAAATGACGACTGAAAATGCAACTTGCGCAAGCAAGTCGGATGGGAAGAAGTCATCGTTTGCCTCGACTTACACATGCTGGGTCTGGTCAGGCGGAGGCATATATTGCGGAAAGAACTCTACTCTAGCTATGTACAACTCAACGGTGTCCTATAATTTAGCGCTGGGGAATGGGGGAGGTAAGGCTCGGTCCACGGCTCGGAGCAATCTGGTCATGTCCCCTCCGGGGAGAGGAGGTGGTCCCTATTGTGCCCGGATTATTCCCGGCATCCCTTTGATTCCCCGCCGGTGATGTGGACCGTTGATTGCACCCGACAATATCAACGCCTCACCTGCTTCTGTCAGCTCCATCGCAATGTCGTAAGAGGTGTCGATCTGAGAGAGAGTTCAAAGCGCAGCAGCGGCAACCCGAGTGTTTTTTTTATGTGCCCGGAGAGAATCCAACTCAGATGTTGTCTGAAGGGGTTACAGGTATGCTGTCCGCAAGCCCTGACGTGTCCGTATCCTTGAGCGACTGCCAACTGTTCGGCAACATCGCACAGGTGGGCTTCCCAAGGGTGTGGTGAGGGCCTCTCCTGTGAATGGTGTTGAGCTGGGCACGCTGGCACGCTGGCGCACCAGGCATCAGGCGAGGCGCGTGCCTCAAATTGGCTTCGGGTGGAGGAATAAGGTTGTCGCCACCTCACTCGATGGAGGCAAAAGGGAGGAGGGGGAGGGGGGATGGAGGGTGCGCTGCGCAGGGATCTCAAGGGACGGGGAGCCTTGCACAAGGGGGGGCGGTGGCGATGCAAGACCACTCTTCGCTGCGTTTGGACAATGCCACTGTGGTCCGGAACAACACGGTCAACATCGAAGTACGTCAAGTTGTCCACGAGTCCATGCGCAGATTGAAGCGCAGCCCTGGGCCCTGAGAGCAACCTGCATTCTTCTGGGCAACAGCCGCCACACTCGGCGCCAGGCCCATGGAGCGCCCTCGATATGCAATGCGCTCCGCGTCAGGTCCTACCTGCATGTGACGTCAGGGGTGTTTTGTCGTTCATTCCGATATTACCCTGCATGCTGCACAGCGTGTCCGACCCAGCCTTCGCCCCGTGCATGTGTGTCAGCCCCGGCAGATTGCCAATGCCGCATCTTGCCGCATCGTAAACGAGGAGGTCATTGAGAGCGAGCGAATAGCAGAGGGGTGCTCCGCTCGATGTCGCCGTCCGTAGTTACACATTCGGTGCTCCGCTCCTGCCGCCGCCCTGTCTGGCATTGAGCCGCGGGATTGGCCAATGGCAGCTCGGTGCTCACGCCGCGCTGCGCAACGCGGCGCATCCGGTCGCATCCTGGCCGTCCAGTGCCCAGTCCTGGTTCTTGAGCCGCCCCGCGTGTCTGGTGGCTGGGGACATCGGCAGGAAGGAATGCGGAAGGCCAGCGCGGGCGGAGGCGGCATCTACATCGGAGAGTACTGCGTGATGACCATGGACCGTGGGAGCCAAGTGTTGGACAACAACTCCCCTTGGCAAGGCGGCGGCATCGAGGGGGCAATGCACTCCGTGGTCATTCTGGACCGCGGGTCCGTTGTGGCCGGCAACACAGCAGCAGTAAGTATCACGAGTGGTCTTCCTCAAAGAGCGCTGTAGAGCCCTCCGATCGGCCTGCAGTCTTCTTTGAGAGCGCTGTCGAGCCCTTGGATTGCCCATGCCCGCGCGGTTTTCTGGGCGCTTCCTGGCATCAGCGCCTGCCCCTGGCTTCGCCACGCTCCGCGGCGTCGGGCTCGCCGCGAATTGCTTGCAGACTTGCTGGAAGTGCAAGACGAAGGTTGCTGGGCCAAGTTCACCCCAGTAGAGTTGGTTGTACTTTCGTGCGTGGACGACTCCGATCACTGTGTGCCTTGCCATGGGTCTAATTGGCGCGCCCATTCGGTGATTGCCGATGGAACCCTGGCCTCTTCTCCGGTCGCGCGACTAGGGTTGTGGCAACATGCGGCTGATGGCGATGGCAACGCTCGCACATTTGCTGGCAGGCGAACGGCGGGGGAATCATGGTGGGGACGACCTTCTACGCCGTGGAGGAGTCCGTGAACGGCACTGTCATCATCCGTGGCGGCAGCCAGGTTTCGCACAATGTCGCCATCATTGCAGGTACGGGGCACAGCGGCCGCAGAGACCTGACGTGTCCAGCACCTCTGCAGCGAGTACCATGGCGCAGGCACCTGAGCCGCGGATGCTCGCGGACGAGCATGGCATGCCCGGTCTTCCCTCCCTCCCTCCCGTGCCCCTCCCTCCATGGTAGAAGCGCAGGCGCTGGATTAGCCCCCACTCCCCCCCCCTCTCCTCCCTCGGTGCCGGGTTTGCAGGGGGAGGGTTGTATGCAGCCAAGAATAGTAGAGTGACGGTGGAGAACAACAGCGTCCTCAGCTTTAACAGGTATCGCACGCGTGTTTCGAGAGCTGCCTGGCCCAAGGGACGACCTGTGGCACACCACCTGCTCGGCCATCGATGAGCCGCTGAGGGCAACGAGGGTTGCCGCCCGGGAGATGCCTCCGCTTTGAATGCGGAGGGCATGGGCATGGAGGAGGGGTGTGGTGGTGGCTGCAGGGCGGGCGAGGAGGGGTGTGGTGGCTGCAGCGCAGACGAGGAGGATGTGGTGGTGGCTGCAGGGGCGGGCGAGGATGTGGTGGTGGCTGCAGGGCGGGCGAGGAGGGGTGTTGTGGTGGCTGCAGGGCGGGCGAGGAGGACAGCGTGTACAACAAGGACGGCACGCGCAATGGCGGAGGAATCTACATGTCCGAGGATAGCGCCTTGCTGATAGACAACAACAGCACCGTGAGCAACAACCTGGCTCAGCACGGTGAAGGCCCTCGGCACGTGGGGGGGGGCTCGAAGGCATCGGGACATGCCGGAGCGGGGGAGACGGGTGGAGATGGCTGTGTGCATGTGCCGCAACAGCACTGGGCGTGGCATTCCGCATTTGCACCATAGCATGCGACCCGCATTCTGATTGGGCGAACGCTGCGGCGGTTGGGTGCGTAATCGTGGCTTTTCCATGAATTGTGTGGTGTTCTCGAGGGTATACATTCCAACCACAGGGCTGGTGGGGATGTGTTGGAGGAGGCGGGGCGGGGAGGTGTGTGTTGGTGGAGGCGGGCCGGAGAGGTGTGTGATGGAAGAGGCGGGGCGGGGAGGTGTGTGGGTTGCCGATGCAGGCGGCGGGGTTTACCTGCATAGCCGGGTGAGCATGCTGCTGGACCACGGAAGCGCCTTGGTCAAGAACAATGCCAATGAGAGTGGGGTGAGCGCCCGATAGCCGCGCCAAGTCCTCTCGCCATGCTGTGACGGCAGGCGGAGGCGCCACGAAGCCGGCGTGCGGGGCGCCCAGTTGCAGCGCTTGCCCTCGTCGGCTGCGGCGCCCCGTTCATCGCTTCCCGGGCACTCCAGAGCTCCTGCACCTTACCTGGAATGGCATCCCGGGCGCACCTTTTGGCGCACCGTGTCGCACCTTTTGGCGCACCGTGTCGCACCTTTGCGTCCTCTGCCGCGCCATGTGCATATGGATGGCGGCGCTGGTCTTTTGGCGCCCTTTCGGATACCTCGCCATCCCTCGAGCTGGCCACACTCGGACCGTACTCTGCCTGAGCTTGTGGTGGTTGGGGCCTGCGCCCGTCGCGTGCGCAATTGAGCAGGGGGGACTCTACACCTACATCTTGGGCACGGTGACCATCGCCAACCGGGCCGCCGTCGAGCACAACATCGCCAAGGCGCACGGTGGTAGGGCCGCCTGCTAGATGCCTGCATGCCCCGGCCTGCAACCCTCAAGGTCGCCGTGCGCGGCTCAGGTCGCCGTGTGCGGCTCAATCCTGATTGTTTCGGCCGCCTCAAAGTGTGCTGCTACGGAGAGGCGGAGTGGCGGCTGCGGCAGGCCCGTTCAATGACTACCTGTCTGCCTGTTCCTGCGCGGGGCTGTGCAGCACGCCCGCCGTGGTGCCATCGGACCTCGCCGCGCGGGAGGCCGCGTGGAGTCTGCCCGGCCATGGCCCGACGTCGGAGAGGGCGGGTCATGGGATCATGCGGATGATTCGGAGGGGAGCGGCTTTCCGTGCGCTCTGCTTTTGCCGGGCTGACGTGGCACGGTGCGCGCGGCAGGCGGCATCTTCGCCTACGTGGGGGCGGCGGTGCTGCTCACCTCCGAGAGCTCGGTGAACCACAATCTTGCCCAGCACGGCGGCGGCGGCGGCATCTACGGCTTCGCCGGGTACAGCGCAGATCATCCGACCGCTGTGAGTGTGCGCGACCGGAGCGTCGTGGCCAACAACAGTGCCCCCGATCAAGCCTGGGGACTCGGCGGCGGCATCTGTGTGGCAGAGCTCTCGACGATCGCGCTGTCCGGTCACAGCGAGGTCAGCGGCAATCTTGGAGCCCTCGGCGGGGGCCTGTTCGTCGAAGGCAGCCAAGTAGCCATCTCCAACCACTCCATGCTCCGAGGTGGCGCTCCCCCAGAGCCGCCAGCTCTGAGCTGCGGCTTCCCCTCTCCCCTATACAAGTTTCCCTGTTCCAGCGAGGCCGTCCAGATCGGTCGAGCCAGCAAGGGCGAGCTCCATCGTGCGGCTTCGGATCCCATCGCTGGATGCAGCTAAACGCGGCCGTGCCGAATCGGGGATGACAGGAGCCGTGTGCCACCGGGGGTGGATGGGAGGGGGGCGGCGAGCAGATAACATGGCGGGACATGTCGGCGGGAACGTGTACACAGTGGACGTTTCGATGCAGCTCGGCACCGGGTGCCAGCTGGCACGCGGCGTGAGTGGGGGCGACGGTGGCGGGCTGTGGGCTCACCGGTCCGCGGTGTGGACCGCGGCAGGCGCGGCCGGGGTGCGCATCGTGGGCAGCGCTGCGAAGGGCCACGGGGGGGGCATCTTCGCGCTGAACGGCACCGTGCGCCTGGCGGACGTGGAGATGGTGCTGAACACTGCCGGGTACGGCGGGGCGCTGTGGCTGCAGTCCGCTCAGGGCGAGCTGAACAACACCGCCGTGGCGGGGAATAGTGTGGTGGGGAGCGCGGGAGGGCTGGGGGTGGAAGGGGAGGGCGCACCTGAGGATCCACGGGTGCGCTGGAGAACAACACGGCGGGGAGCGGCGCTGATGGCACGGGGGCTGTGGAGGGGTTGCTGATCGGGCCGGGGTCGCTCGGGGTGCTCCGCAACACAGTTCTGCGGGGGAACCGGGTGGAGGGCCGGGGGGGTGCGATCGCCGTCGAGCTGCACCCCACGCAGCAAGGGAGCCGTCACGCCGAGGCGCCCAGCACGCTGGACATGGCCGCCTGCGTGGTGGAGAGCAACGAGGCGGACCTGGGGGTCGGCCTGCTCTTCGACTCGATCAGTCGCACCAACGTGCAGCTGCAAAATATCACCTTCCGGCACAGCGCCAACTCCTCGTCAAACGCAGACGCGCTCGCAGGTGAGGTGACGGGGTCATCGCGGGCGAGCTGACGGGGTCAACACGGGTGAGGTGACGGAGTCATCGCGGGCGAGCTGACGGGGTCAACACGGGTGAGCTGACGGGGTCATCGCGGGTGAGCTGACGGGGCCATCGCGGGTGAGCCCCGGTGAGCAGGGTCATCGCGGGTGAGCTGACGGGGTCACGCGGGTGAGCTGACGGGGTCATCGCGGGTGAGCTGACGGGGTCATCGCGGGTGAGCTGACGGGGTCATCGCGGGTGAGCTGACGGGGTCATCACGGGCGAGCTGACAGGGTTGTCGCAGGGATCCGCGTTTGCGCAATGCTGTGTGCATTTCCACTAAGCTCACAGCCTATAGAGCTTAGTTTCTAAGTGCAGAGCACGTGCGCGAGATGTATCTCCATTGTATTAGGGTGCGGCTGTATCCGAGCGCCCACTCTAGTACAGCTGCACCGGGCGCATCCATGCTAGGGTCAACGCGTCTCCCCCCCCCCGTCTACCTGCCCCTGGGAGGGTAGGTGTGCCGTCGAGTGTAAGGGAGCGAGCGCCCCAGGACAGGCGTGCCAGCCCAAGGGCCGGCGGGGTGGGAGGGGGCGGATGGGGTGTGTGCAGGGATCGGGGAGAACATTTACTGGGTGGTGGACTCCGCCGAGGAGGACGTGGCGGAGCTGGAGGCCCCAACATGCGACATGTGCGTGCACCCTGCTGGCACCGAGCTGCTCCGCACGTCGGCCGTGGAATACCTGGTGGTGCAGGGCGCCGCTAGCACCCCCCAGGCCACGATGTCCGTGGAGTCCGGGAAGCCCTTCGACCAGCTCCGGCTTGTCACCCATGACTACTACAACCACACCGCGCATTTCGGCTCTGAGCTGTACGCCGGCGCGCTGCTCAAGCGAGGCGGAGACCGGGGATCCCTCCGGGGCCTCACCACCGCATGGTG
>LGRX02011630.1:31009-57564 GCA_001247695.2 Cymbomonas tetramitiformis | reverse complement strand
CCCCAGCTGTAAAGCATCCCCGAAGCCCACCCCATTAATCCCTCAAATGAAAAGCGTGTAAACTAAAGAAATGCTGAAGGGCTATTTATTTTCTGGATTCTGGAATGGAAAATTGACTACTACTTCTCGTTGGTAACGGCATGGGGCGGGCCCATACTACTCACAAGGCCAAAGCGGTGCAGCTTTTATTCGATTCCTTGTCATACGCCACGGAGTTGATGTCCGCGCCGTGATCCAACAGGAGGCGCAAGACTCCAAGGTTGTCGCCAGGCTCAGGCAAGCGGTTGTGGAAAACGCAGCCGAAAACGCACAGGTGTACCGCACGTTTGCCAATAAAATCTCGCCACTCGTGGCGTTTTTCGGAATCCGGTCCGTAGCGGAACATCTCCTCAACGTCGGTGCCCCGCTGCGCCAAGTGGCGCGCCACTGCTATTACATCACCCTTGGTGCAATCTCTTAGGAACTCGGTTGACCTGAAGTCCGCACTATAACCCTTCTTGTGTTGCATCCTCTGTAAGTAGCCTCCCTCCTTTCTCGGAGATCTCTTCCGCGGCTTCTGCGCTCTTCGCGCCCTCTGCCCAAAGCCGGTCTTCTGCGCCCCAACCCGCACGGCAATACCTATCAAACTTGTGTCACGACTCGCTGGTGTCAAACGTGTGTCATGACTCGCTGGTGTCAAACGTTTGTCACGACTCGCTGGTGTCAAACGTGTGTCACGATAGCTGGTGTCAAGCCGTGTCACGACTTCGCTGTGTCAAACGTGTGCTCATGACTCGCTGGTGTCAAACATTGTGTAACTGCTGTTGTCAACGTGTCACGACCGCTGGTGTCCAGCGTGCTGGCTCCACGACTAGCTGGTGTCAAGCGTGTCGACTCGCTGGTGTCAAAGCGTGTTATCACGACTCGCTAGTGTCAAACTTGTGTCGTGACTGCTGGTGTCTAAAGCATTGTATCACGACTCGCGTGTCAAACTTGTATGCGACTGCGCTGGTGTCAGCGTGGCATTCCACGACTGGCTGGTGGCAGCGTGTGTGTATCGAACTGGCTGTTGTCAAGCGTAATCGCGGCTCGCTGGTGCTCCAAGCGTGTCTCCGCGAAGCTGTGGTAATGAAGCATGTGTCGCGGCTTCGCTGGGTATCAAGCGTGTGTCACGACTGCGCTGTTGTCAAACTTGTATCGCGGCTTCATGTTGTCAAATTTTACCCGTGTCGACTTCTGGCTGGTGTCAGCGTGTCATAACTTCCTTTAGTGGTGTCAAGCGCGTGTCATAACTGCTGAACATCAGCGTGTGTCATACGATAACTGGTGTCAAGCGTGCTGTCACGACCGCTGGTGTCAGCGTGTGTGTCGCTGACTACGCTGGTATCGAGCGTGTCACGACCATGTTGTCAGCGTGTCATGACTGCTTTGGTCAAGCGTGTCACGACTTCGCTGGTGGCTCCAACGTGTATCACTGACTATGTTGTCAACTTGTGTCATGGCTACCGCTGGTGTCAAACTTGTGTCTACCTTATTCCTTTGGTGTCGGCGTGTATCACGACTTCTTGGTGTCAGCGTGTCGCGGCTTCGCTGGTGTCTGCAACGTGTGTCGCGACTCGCTGGTCTCAAGCGTGTCGACTGCTGGTGTCAGCGTGTACGGCTTTCAGCTAGTGTCAAACTCGTGGCATGACTGTGTTGAACTGAAGCCAGGTGACCCTTACTCAGCTTGCTCCCCCCCCCCCTTCCCTTGTCCTCCAAAAGGCATAGCGAGGTTTCTCGTAGGACGGCGCTCTTTGGGCATAAACCCATGAGATTGGCGTGTACCCAGTAGACGGCTTGGTCACCAGATGACGTGTTGAAGCTTGCGAAAATCTAGTGGTTTCTGCCATGAGTGAATCTCACTGTAGTCACCTAGAACGGGCTCGACAGTCATCACACGACGGTTCGAGACTCGTGTCCAGGAATTCCGAAACTGACTTAGCCTCGGGAACCGACCATCGGTTCATCTCTGTTCCTTTTGGCTTCGAGAAAAGGGAACATCACGGAAATATTCTTTTGAATTTTCCTGTGCGGCACACTGCAAATATTAACACACTTCACTCTACTACAGAGTAAGATTACTAGGAGATCTCACCGTAAAACGATCTAGAATGTCTGGAGACGGTGACGCGGGCAAGAAAGGCACGGCTGAGGAGGGCACCATGCCCGTCCTAGTGCCTACCGAGCCCGAACTCACAATCGAGCAGGTCGAGAAGAAATTACTCGACCAAAGTTCCTGGTCGAGTAATTTCGGTTCGCTCACTCGAATTGGTCAAGTTTCGGTTCGCCAGCAACCATTAACCAGAAACTCGAGAACCAGCAGCTGCAGCACGCAGCTGTGCTGCAGCAGCACGCTCTGTCAATCGCGATGCTCACGGAGCAAGTGAAGAGCCTGAGGAAGGGTGCGAGCTCCTCTAAGGGCGAGACAGCTGCTGCGAAGACGACGGGCGACGCGGAGCTGGAGCTCAAGAAGAAGCTCCCCTACGTACCCTACGCTCCTGCCAATCCTTTCCCTTTGCGTCCCTCGACGTTGGAGGACTTAATGCCCAAGGTCTACGACCTCTACGGCGACAAGACTCACGCGCTTCTGTGCAAGAAGTCGAACTCGTCAATAAGGTACGAGCAGGCGACTCTGGGACCTGCCCTCGCCTACTTCCACGACGCTGTGGTGTACGAGGAGGACACGATGGACTGGATGCAAGAGCTGCCAGCGGAGATGCCAATGACTGTCGCTCAGTGCGACGAGCTCTGGGACCGAATGGTGAAGTCGCACAACACCTAGAAGGGTGTGTACGCGATCCTCTGCAACCGGTACACCATGCTGACGTTGAGGGCCTCGCTCGACGCGGAGGGCGGGGGCACGGACGCCGTGAGGGCGAAGTTGGCTTTCATGGAAGAGAAGGTGAACGCTGGGACCGAGGGTGTTGTGGGCGACTCCGTGATGAAGAAATGGCTGGAGGAGTTCGACTTTTCGAAATCTCGCTCGCTGATGACGGCGACAGCAAAGCAGGCGGTGCTGGTGACTAAGTCCACCATCGGTGGGCGCAGCGACTCCCGCATCGGCCAGGGACGAGGAGCACGAGCGCCATCGACGCCCAGCACATCAGCGGGTAAGGGTGCCAAGGGCTCCCGACCCGGCCAGTAAAATGTGCCTATCGGCACCAGATCTGACTCCTGATGCTCCGGGGGTTCAGGTCAAGAGGCGTACCCTCCAGGAGGAGGTACGCTCTCGACGGGGAGCATGGCGCGCAGGAGGCACGAGCAACGAGGTGCTGCAATGGATTGCTCGCGGAGCAAAGATGCGGTGGGTGAAAGGCCCACCACCCAAGTTCGATCACGGTACATCACTGAAGGACTTGACGGTGGAGCAGCAGCAATGATTGTCCATCGAGAAGGAGCGGGCGCTGCTGTCGGGCGCTTGGGTGAGGGCACATCATCGAAGCCACGTATCTCGCGTCTTCTTGGTGAAGAAGCCCGGCGAGAACAAGTGGCGACTCGTGATGGATCTGAGGTGGCTGAACTTCTTTTGCGCGAAGTCGCGGTGCAAGATGGAGACCCTGAAGAAGCTGCGGAGGCTAGCGAGCGAGGGCGACTTGTGCTTTACTTTCGATCTCAAGGACGGCTACCACGCAGTGGGGATCGACCCGGAATTTCAGAAGTTCATGCAGTTCGACATCGCGGGGGAGTTGTTCCAGTGCGGGGCACTCCCCTTCGGGTGGTCGGATGCACCACGGGTCTTCGTCAAGTTCATGAAGACGCTCGTGGAATTGCTCCGGTCTCCTCAGGCGGGAGAAGATCGGCGAGAGATCAAGAAGATGCTCGGGGGCCAAGCCGTACAACGACGATGGGCAGTGAGGAGGCGTGAAGGTGGACTTTGCCGAGGAGCGGACCAGGCTGGGGTGAGGGTTCTACCCTACATGGACGACTTCATGGTGATTGTGAAGACGCGGGACGAGGCCTACGTACAGCGAGATCGTGTGACGCGTCTTCTCTCTCGGCTCGGGTTATTTCGCAACGAGAAGAAGGGAGTTTGGGAGCCGACGCAAGTGGCCGAGCACCTGGGGCTGGAGGTGGACTTGAAGGACGGGATATTTCGGGTGACGGAGGTTCGTCTACAGAAAATCCACGTGAAGGCCAAGGCGCTGATGTATCGAGCTGCTCGAGAAAATCGATGGGTGCAAGCGCGGGAGTTGGCGGGGCTCAACGGCCTCTGTCAGTCAGTGTATTTGGCGGTACCAGCAGCGAGGCTGTACCTCCGCGAGCTCTATTTCGTGCTGGGAACGAAAAAGAGTTGGGGATCCAAGGTGAAGCTGACGAGGCAAGCCTGGGGAGACCTGGAATGGTGGGCGCGACTGCCGGCTGTGAGCCGGTGGAACGGGCGCAAGATTTGGAGGAGCCCGACGAGGGCGAAGTTGCACACGGACTCCTCGATGTACGCGTGGGGATGCGTGCTCAACCTAAAGAAAGAAGCGAGGGGCTTCTGGTCGGACGAGCTCAGGGAGTGCCACATCACGCACTTGGAGCTCGAGGCGGTGCACAAGACGGTGAGATCCTTCTTGACCGAGCTGGAAGGGAAGGTCGTGCGGCTTTACTGCGACAACCAGGCGGTGGTGGCGATGCTTTCGCACTTCACGTCGCGGAATCCCGAGCTAATGAGGAGGATCAGGAGACTCTGGAAGCTATTGGATCTGCACGACATCGAGTTGCAAGCCCGGTACATCCGCAGCGAGGCGAACGAGTGGGCAGACCGTCTGTCCCGGGACAAGGACTTGGACGACTGGAGGATCAACCGCAAGTGGTTCGACTACGCCGAGACGGCTTGGGGCAAGCACACGGTGGACCGCTTCGCCTCGGAGTTATCTCGGCAAGTCGCGAGGTACTACAGCGGGTGGCACGACCCGGGATGCGAAGGCGTGGACTCGCAAGCGTACGATTGGAGGGGAGAGATCAACTGGATCAACCCGCCGTGGCGGCTACTAGACGAGGTGGCCCACAAGTTGCGGGAGGAAGGGGCAGCGGCAACGGTGGTGGCGCCTTACTGGCCAGGGCAGACGTGGTTCCGAGAGCTGGAGGCGCTGTCGGCCAAGGTGGTGATCATGCCCCGACAGCGAGATCTGTTCACTCCGAGCAGGCTGGGAGGGTCCGTGCTGCTCGGAGCCTCCGACTGGGACGCAGTCATGTTTCATATCCCCAGCTCCCATTGAGCTGCCACTTACATGGGGAGGGAAATGAAACGGTGGTGGAGAACCTCGGCGATCATCAAGAGGTGAGAACCGGCTACAAAATAGAAATATTTTGGCCGGATGATCAGCTCTGGTACCCTGGGACGGTGGGGGAGACAGGACCTGATGGAAAGAGAAAAATCGAGTACGACGACGGGGACGTGGAGTACCTCGAGCTAGAGAAGGAGAAGTATCGGCTGCCGTTAGCCGAGGCTCCGAAGTTGGAGCCAACGTGGAGAACGGCAATGCTAGCGCACTGGGCAGCTAAGTTGGGGGACGGCGCCCTGGCGGAGGAGGCAGCGGAGATGCAGGCTGCGGCGCTGCGGCCTTCGACGGCGGGTAACTACGAAGCCCACTGGAGGACATTCGTGGACTTCTATGTGCAAGAAGGGTTGGCCTGGTTGCCGGCAACTGAAGGCACCGTGCTCAAGTACATCGCCTACCAGAAGCGGCGAGGAACGGTGAGGGGATCTTCCCTGCAGCCGTACCTCTCGGCAATCAACAACTTTCACGAGGACTTCGGGTACGACGGGCCGGCGAAGGGGCGTGTTGTCACACGGGCTGTGAAAGGCATGACGGCGATGCAGACGGAGGCAGAGGAGGAGCAAGGTTGCTCGGCAACGGAGAGGACGTGGCTGCCGGCTGCGGCAGTGGGTCGGGTGCACAAGGCAGCGAGTGAGATCATTGTGGACAGTCGTGAGAGTCTGGAGCGATCCTGTGTGTACGTGGTGGTAGCCTTCGTGACCTTCGGCAGACCTCGGACAGGTACGGCGATGCTGAGGGAGAGTCTGCTGCGTGACAGCAGTGGAGTCTCGATGGTGCTGCAGAAGGAGAAGGGGAAGAACCACACGAGGACGAAACGGATGCTCCAAAACCCGGTGGTGGACGGGGTGAAGGGCCTCCACGAACTGCTCGAGCTGTGGGAAACGGCTCGAGATGATGCATGGCTGAACGGTGAACCTACAAGGACATCAGGGACAGCAGGCACGGCCAGCTACTTGAGGCTGCCGTGGGAATCTGGCAAGCACACCAAGGCCTCGGAGGCCAACGTGTGGATCGGAGATGCTTTACAACACGTGGGCTGTGTGCCTCCGGAAGGAGGGCACTACTCAGCCCACCGCACTCGGAAGGGTGCAGCAACCTGTGCACGTGCAGTGGGAGTGACGATGGAGAAGGTGTGCTTCTTCCGGGGGTGGAGCCAGTTTTCGTCAGCGATTTTGGCTTACATCGACCCCACTGCAGTGGCGGACAACGACATGACCTACTATTTCGGGTGGTTAGCACCGGGATGGAAAAGTGCTCCGCAAGATTCAGTAGAGTGACGACAATCTCGGGGAAATGGCAATTAGAATCCGTGTGCAAAAGAAATGGTTAAATTGGAGCTTGCAAAAATCTAGTGGTTTCTGTCACGTGCGAATCTCACTGTAGTTACCTAGAACAGGCTCGACAGTCGTCACACGACGGTTCGAGACTCGTGTCCAGGAATTCCGAAACTGACTTAGCCTCGGGAACCGACCATCGGTTCAGCTCTGTTCCTTTTGCCTTCCCAACCCACCCAACCCAGGAATCTCTGTTCCTTTTGAATGGACTGAAACATATATATCCATCAATAATAGACATTTCCTAACTTACGTAAGTCTGGCTGGGAGCTCAGACAGCCCTGGTCAGACAGATGCTATTCTTTGTAATGGATGGCAGGCAGTGTGCCTTTTGGCAATTAGAATCCGTGTGCAAAAGAAACTCTAATATTGGAATCTAATAATTTTTCAACGAGAAGATTATCCAAGCTTCTAAGGTGTTAAAGACACGAAGAATGTTGGCTTAGGATTTTCTCATCTTTTCTTTGAAACTTTTAAAGAGCATCTTGTTCTCCCTTACCCCGCAAGCCCTCCCGCTATGGACTCTCGCATGTCATCCATCCCGTGCGCACACTCCAACCGAGCCCTCTGGAGTGAGGTGGCTTGCGGGTAGGCACCTTCGGACACATGTTTGGCTGGATCACATCACAACCGGACACCCGAAGTCCCTCACCCCTGGTAGAAACGTGACGGATACTTCAATCTGGAAGTAGACGCCAAGTAAAATAACACAAGGGCCACGTCCACATTGGTGACCAACCCCAAGGACATCTCCGGGCAAGGGGACGACGACGAGAAGGAGAAAACTACCAGTGGGTTCTTCTCCCAGGTGAAAGATACACACACACACACACTGAACGGCATGAGATCGGCCAACAAAAGCCAGCCCATCATCATCCCAGTGGATGTGAAAAGCAAATCAAGAGCAGGGCGGGGCCGTGACAAGATACCACAAACGCATACATATTCCCAACCCAAATGCAAAGCAGCATGGAAAGATGATACGACGTGACCGATCGTCGCCAAACAACTGTTGGTCTCTGGGTTACGGAGTAAGCGGACCCTGCTGGCATGCCCCCCAGTGGCTCCCGGTCGATGGATGGGACCTGTTGGTCCATGGTTATGTCATGAATGCAGTCACACCACACAGCATGGACACCCCATGTCAAAAAAAGGAAACATGCGGGCACCTAAGTGCTCCCCACAAAATTCAAGGGAAAACACAGAAGGTGTACTTCACCACCTTCTGCCTCTCCTCGCAGCACGACAGACGAATCTACCGAGCTCTCCAAGAGGCAGTGCCCGCCAGAATGGCACCACAGGGATAACCGCCTCCCAAAACCCACTTCCACCCGGCGGCCGTCCCCGTTCACAGCGATCCGCCAGTACTTCATATCAAGGTCAAAGAACACAAGTCCCCCGGCATGTGTAATAACCATGAGCACACACACACACACACACAAACACAAACAAAAAGAAGTTGTATATCTATTCACTATATATATATATATATATAGGAAGACCATGGATTTCCCCACCAGTTGTTGACGGTCTGCGAGTCGGTCGATGCAGTGGCATGCGGCTAGTTGTGTGGGGCACGCGACGGACGAGATCATGGCCCAACGCGAAACTCGTTAACAAATTTAGCATCGGCCCGAAGCGGGGAAAATGCGACGGCAAGAGGTTTACGCTGGAAACGTACGAAACCGGGGGAATCGTATTGGGCAGGGGACGGTAGCGCCGGAGAGCCCGGTGGCTGAACAGTGCGGTGCGCTCTAGCATGGATGCCACGGGATCCTCGAGAAGCGCGCCGCGTGAAACTGCCAGGCTGCGGCACAAGTCGACTTGGGAAGCTTTCGCAGGAGCGCCCAATCGTAGTGGTGCGGTGTGCATAGGTCTGTCACTTGTTCATGGATTCCTTACTGGTGCCCAGGGCGGCAAAGGTATTCGAATGATGACGTACCTTTTTATTGGACGCACCACCTTTCGCGGCAGTAACCGAGAAATTTCGGGATCGAAGCAGAACGTTCCGACGGAGTGGAAATAGCGTTGCCTTCATATGTCTCACACTGTCAGAAGGCAGGGCGCGTCGGGTACAATGATGCTGCTTGACTCCTTTAAAGCATACGGTCAGCTGATTCTCCATCGCACCTGCCCAGTGCATTGTATCTAACTGTATCATTGGAGTGCGCGCTCTCTCAAACCACGCAAGATGGTGTTCGCGTTTAGCAAGTATCGAAGGCTACAGCCAATATTCTGTCCGAAGATGAAGACAGAAGACTGCGAAGATCTGATGACATCTACCTTCTCCTGTCAACCGAAACCCCTCCCCTCTATAAAGCTCGGGCTCTTTTAATACCCGTGTATGCAGCCTTGACACTTGCACGTTGCCCCTGCCCTCTGTCTTTCTCGAAACACCAGCCGTGAAGGCGAGCGCTTGTAAACGTCCTGTCACTGTGCTAAGGATTCGGGAAATTTACCTTTTAGTTTTGTTTAAAACACGCTGCGCTGCCCCACGCTTGTGTACTCGTGAAGGTCTCGGCCAGTTCTCTAAACCGGTTCCTAAATGCCCGTGACATGACCCGGTTGTGATGTGTTGTAATTGGGATCAGGCCGTGACATTGGCATTTAGGAACCGGTTTAGAGAACTGGCCGAGACCTTCACGCGTAGGAACCGCTACCTTGTGCTCTGTGTCGCTGTCGCACTGTATCACTCGACTGTTGATGTTGAACCGAATAGAGCCCTACGCTAGCGTCACAGGATAAGAAGTTCCTACGCTACCCGTACAAGCCTATTACCGATTCAATTGGAACAATTATTTAATTCGTCGGCGCTCGACTAAAATCGAAATAATTATTTTTTGAAGTGACTAAAATTTTAAACATTTTGCGGCGACTATTTTTTTTTTTAATATCCCTAAAATTTGGGTATCCCTTGGTTTCGACGAGGAGGCTTTTGTGCGACACCCCCGCAATGCCAAGGGTACACAATAATATAGGCGCTCAAGAACAAGGTGCGGTCGATGAGTGCTTTTCATGCGCAAGCACTCATAGCAGCACAATCATACATTCACACATTTCTCTTGAGATTGAACATTGAAAAATCTAGGTTGGCATATCATCTGTGTAGCTTCATAATGATTGCCGACACGATCGGCAATACCATTGTGCATCGGTGTCATCAAGGACACCGCCGCCACCTGCAACCTGCTCGTGAAAATTAGCAGCCTACCCCGCGGGAGTAGTTGATCCCCGCGGCACACGCATGGGCATAAGCCCCTAGAGCACGCATTACTGGATTAGCGCAGGCGGAGCCGTACTAGCTGGGTTGCAAAAGACCCCTTGAATCATGTAGGTGTGTTCAATTAGGGTTTGCTGTGCTTGTGGTTTGGGGTGCTGTTGTGGCACCTCACACCTTCGGGATGAGGTGGTGTCATGGGGATACCAATTGCACCCCCACACTGGGAGGGGATATTGGATCCTCTTATGTCACCCCTCGCCTGAGGTGCCACGTCAACAGTCACCATCTTGCAGTTCTCCCCGATAATAAAACACCTAAGTTATTTTATTATCTCATCTGTCTTTGAGTGTATCGTCTGCGAGTGTCCGACTGTTTTTGGAGTCCAACCTGGATATATATATTACATACATATTTCAGGTTCTCCATTAAGGGTGATTCTATGGTTTGGTGTCACGTCACGGAGTCGGTAGTCGGCCGACTATTTCTTTGCGGATCACAGCACGCTGATTGGCTAGGGCGACGTAGGTCGACGTCGGCCGACGGGCATGCCAGGCAATGTCACGCTCCAACTTTTCCGAGTTTTTGGAGTCGGCGAGTTGTAGAAAGGCCGGACATGCCTGACATAAAGCATCTTTCGTCGACTTTCCGTCGCCTCATGCACTGTGCATCCTTCAATCTAATGGAGGCCTGATTTTTTTGACGGCTTTCGAGAGAGACGACTCTCTGCCGACTAAATCTACGTGCCGCGTCGGAAAAGCGACTCGCACCTTCTGTGTTTTTCAGCCTGATGTTGCGTCCCCGAGCACCGCTTTCAAAGAAATAACTTGACATTTCTGCTACGATGAGCCTATGATTATGATATTATTCCGAAGTTATAAGACCTATAACTTCGTAATGATACTTTTCATTGTGTTTTCCGTAGTGAACTTTTTTATTGGACATGATGAGCGCGTGCGTAAAGATCCCCGCACGTTTTCATCATTGTACCGCTATAAACGGGACAATTGGAACAAACGTTTTGCAGTCTCAAACTTATGAGTGTTCGAACAGCGTGCAACTCTCTCCAACACTTTATAAGTATGTAATGAAGTTAGTTTCAGTCGTTGTCTTGAGCATCCGCAGAAACGCGGATCCCCAAAACGCGTTTGAAGTCCGCAATGCGAACCCCCTTCGCGGCTTGCTCACATCCGCGAATACGGATGGAATAACGCCAAACGCGCTATCACGCAACGTTAACTTAAGTTAACTTTGCGTGAAAACTTGGCGGAGACTCATCTCTGTACATCTCGCTACGCAATCGTTTAGTACCGCAAGGGTACTCACTCCCGGCGAGCATCCTAAAACGCGAAGTACGGCTTCTTTCGCTACGTTTCGAGTGTCAAACGACGCACATATATCACAGTGAAAACATGTTTAAAATGTTGTGATACATGTTGCGAAATTTGCAAAGTAATTGCCAAAATTCATGTGCGGACAACAGCCCGACGCATGTTTCAAAGGGTCCTTCCGGGTCAACGCTCAACTGTGGGATAGTAGGCTTACCACACCGGTCAGATGAAAAATCGCACGGTCTTCCCGATTTCTGATGTGGAGGAATATTTCCTACGATTGGGAATCTACGTCATGTCGGGGAAAATTTCATTATAAACTGGTGACAGTCGTGAGTCGGCCCGCGACGCACCGTGACGTGACGTGACACCAAACCATAGAATCGGTCTACTGTAAAGGCGGTTTGAAATTCAAGCGGAGACTACGAAACCGACCGGAGCGCGGGTGACTCGGGCCCCGCCGCGCGCGCGCCTGTGTCGGTGACTAAATCCGATAAATAATTGGCTTGTGACTAAATATTTTTAAATACCCCCCCGACTAATTGAATCGGTAATAGGCTTGTACCCTACTCTTGTCCCCCCAGAGCTTATGGACGAAAATAGACATTTAGGGTTTGTAACTCTGTGGGGTCCATAAGAGTTTCTCCGAGCCTCTTCCATCAACTGTAACGTCGACCCTCGCGTGTCGCAGGCCGCGCAGCGGCCGCGCTCGGAGAAACTCTGGAAACAAGAGTAACCCATACTGTACCCGATACCGTATGCGCGTACAGTATGGCATAGCCCATTCCCCCGCCCGTCGGTATGACAAAACTCAGAAAACGTCGCACACCTCTCCAGAACTATGACGTTCTGAGACGGCAGATTGATTCCATATTTTACAATTCCAACGACCGCCATTGGGATGAAATGTGTCTTGGATCTTGGCTCTTCGCTTCGTCTTGATTTTACCACCCACCTTAGCAGCGACAGGTCTTCACACTTCAGTCTTCAGCTTTCGTCTTCGGCGTATGACTGTTGAGTGTTGACAGACCCTCGCCGTTTCAAAGGGACGTCTGTTGTCTCGGAAGGCACAGTCTTGCCTCGGTCAGACTTGGCAGTATATTCAGAGACATCCCCCCTTTTCCACAAGAAGATGAGGACGTGAATGCTCTCGACTACACTTTAGAATGCACGTTGTGTTTATACTCTTCTTCCTTCTCACGTCGGATCTTAGTACACTGGAGCGGGTTGAGGCTTCGCATCTGGAAAGGACAAACCAGGCTGTGTTCTCGAAGCAGTTTGAACTCCGCGGGATCAAGGTACGTTACGTCACGTTGCCTTTGAAGCCGTAGGCGCTGAGGGATGGTGGCCAAATATGCCCTTGGAGAAATCTTGGCTCCTTGTTTCCGGTCCCGGGTAAGAGACCCAAGAATTCTCGGCTAGAAACAGCGAGTTGATCCCAAGGTAGTCGCTCTGACAAGATTTGGCTCCAGGCCATCTGTCGCAGCGAATAAGCGCACAATGACGGTCTTCCTCACCACTAGAGGGTAAGAAGGCCATCCAAATCTTTGCCGCATATACGGGGAACAACAGCCGAAGCGTCACCCGCAAGTGCTGTCGTTTTACCCCGGCGGTTGTGCCATGAAGCTTTCGGCTCCGTGTTGAGTCTGCGGTCTGCAGCGCTTGACCAGTATCCAGCCTCTTAATCTTTCAGAGGCCCACCAGCATGGCGCACAAAATTCCGTCGCAACTGCCAGTTCGCTTGCGATGCAGCTTCAGCAAGGGCCTCACGAGATTCTGATTCCGTGCAGGAACACATTTCGCTCGCACCTGATTTTGCGTAGGGTAGATGAAGTGGTTGTGTGGGCCCTCTACGTCGGTTGTGTGACGAACAGTTGTGCGTTGCTTAAAGTGCGTTCAAAGCGTTGTATGGAAGAGGAACAGGGATACTGACTCCGCGGCTTAGTGCCAGTAGCTTGGTGAACGCTACAAGGGTGAGAGGTGGGCCTGGATGTCAACACTAGAGATCCCAGGCTGAACGGATAACCGGTGGGGGCTGCCTGAGCCCTCTGTCCTGTGGGCTCTTTGTCCGCGGCGATCATGCGTATCGTGCGTATCGCTAGACTTACGAACATATCCCTGCCACTGTGATTTCAGGATGATACGACGGGTACCACAGAATGGCGCTCTGGTGAACGCATGGAGGCCGCAGTCGGGACGGAGGGTTCGACGCTGGCAGCAGAGCATGCTGGTGAAACCTTGGCGAGCGTAGCCAGGGTTGAGGGATCGACTCCAGCAGAGGGGTCGGAACAGCTCAAAGAACCGGCCAAGCCAGCTGGTTTGCTCCGGGGAACACGGCGCCGGCTGTGGGAAAATGACACAGAAGCCTGTCCTTGGATGGTTTCAAGCGGCGGGCCATACGTCCTCGACTGTTGGGACGGGACATCCTGCGACGTCGAGACCGCATCAGGGGGTTATAGCTGCTGCGACGACCGCGGTGGGCGGAAGCGGTGCAATGATGACCTCCCATATATGTGCTCTGGCTATTTCTGCTCAACTGGTGACCACTGCTGCTCTAAAACTGGAGACTCATGCACTGTGTCGGGTGTGTACGGCCTCAAGCCTTGCTTCCCATCCTGCACCGACCTGACCTTTCAGACAGCATCTCCTGAGGGACAGGAGGAAACGACAGCATGGACCGACTCGGAGGGTGAAAGTTGTGAGGACTATTTCAATTTCTGGTACTGCACAGAGGATGGTGGCTATGGCAACTCATCTTTTGCTTCTTCGAAATGGAGCAATGCGAGCTTCTCAAACTATACGAACCATGGCTTGAACGCCCTGGAGGCATGCTGCGGTTGTGGAGGAGGCCTATTTGACTCGCCTCCGCCTCCATTCCCTTCTCCCTTACTGCCACCGCCGCCGCCGGCCCCCCCTTCACCTCCGCCTCTCCCGAACGCTCCTCCAGGTGAAACACCGCTGCATAGTTAGAACACCATTGGCCCTCGTCTTCGTTCCTCATAGAAATGAGGTTATACCAAAAGCTGAAAATATGTGCAAAGCATATCAAATCGAAAATATTTACTGTTGTAACTTCACATATCTGTTGATAAAAATTGCATTTTGTGTCCACCTCCCACCAGTCTGAGGATACTCACACCTTCCACCAGGAGGATTCACAGCATATTTTAGTGTGTGCTTTTGATATCTGTAGCTGTAGCACACACACATATCTTCTGTGGCTACATGGTGCCAAAGGAGTTGGTCCAAGGATGAGCCACGCACACATATATATGGTCCCATTCTTCACTCGTGAGCTCCGGAGAATCCGGATGAGTGTCCCGAAGTGTGTGCTGAATCCTTTGATCCCCGGCGTGGGTACATAGTGCAGTCTCCTGTGGCTTCGGGGTGCCAAAGGAGTCGCAAGGATAAGCATACACACACAGTGCGCGGGCGTTGCGGATGCAGATGGGCTCGGGTGGCTCAGCGAGGTTTGATCCCCGGTGTGGGTACATAGTGCAGCCGATCTTCTGTGGCTACGTGGTGCCAAGAGAATCGGTCCAAGGATAAGCCACACGTGCTGATTGCTCATCTAACAAGCACAGCTCATTGTGGAAAGATTGGGTGACCGAAGGTGCTGGCTCCGTGCACTGATTTGCTTCCAGAGGTGTGTTGATGGCTCAGTGACTTTGGATAACTCCACGGTGATCCTGAACAACTCTAGACATGCTTATCAGCAGCTGGTTGGCGCCCTGCAGACTGAGGAGGTGAGAAGCATCACACTTCACACGGATGTTGACTTGGACAACAGCCTCCCTGGTGTTGATCGTGCACTTTCCATCACCGGTGAATGTGGAGACTCACAAGAGCTGCACTGCGAGATCAATGGACGACGAAAATATCGGATCTTCAACGTCACCTCAAAGGGAGCGCTGTCGATACGACAGGTGGCCCTGCGTTATGGCTATGCAGATGAAAGCTCAGACTCTGTCAGTGCACATGGAAGCGCCGTGCATCTGGATATAGGGGGCACTCTGGTTGCACACAACTGCATCCTGGAAGCAAATGAGGCCCCCGATGGGGCGGTAGTATACTGCAAACAGTGCTCTGTCATGTTATCCCTCTGCAACGTGACTGGGAACTCAGGTTACAAGGTTCTCTATGCTATTGATTTTGCCAACGTGACCATTGGTGAGAAGACTCAGATCACGAGAAATAGTGCAGAACTATATATTATAAGGGCTCAATACGACAGTACGATAGATGTGCAAGATTGTGATATCACGGAGAATTACTCTTCTCGGTCCGGCATATTGCACGTCAGAGAAAGATCCCAGCTCCTGACAAATGGTACCAGGATCAAGCACAACAGCGGATTCAATATTGTTTATTGCCACAGCAGCGCTGCACTAGTGAAGGGCGGCACCCAAATCCACCACAATGAAGCACGTGACAGAGGTGGTGGTTTCTACGTGAGGACTACCTGCCACGCCCACATCACGGAGGCAAGCAGCATTTCATACAACTCTGCAGCATATTCAGGTGAGACAACTCAAAACTGCACCAAATACGTGTTAAATGACTTTGTGGCATGCTTGGGTGGGAGAACTCTTAAGCCATGCATGTTGCTCAGATTAGACAACTCTTTGAGGTATTCTGGTGAGGCTTGAAGACACGGGCAAAAGGTTCGGTGTTTCACACAGCCATAATCACAAGGAAGCGTGTCTGGATAACGGGGAATGCGCAGGCACCGCCATACGGGCATACGGGGATGACGGGGATGAAATCATTGAGCTGGTTGTTGATGGTAGTGTACGCATCATGGGGAACAGCGGAGACGCCGGCGCCGTTTGGCTGTCAGCCACATATGCCATCTTTCGGAATGTTTCTATCTGCCACAACTATGCCAGCAAGGACAGTGGGGGTGCGATTTATGTTGAGCCTTCTAAAGTAGCTGTCAGTACGGTTCAATTGATTAATGCGCTCGTATGCAATAACACAGCAGAGATGGGCACCGGAGGTGGGATCTATAACTTAGATCCGACGTACCTGATCGCAAGCCAAGTGGTGAACAACACCGCGCTGCATGGAGGCGGTCTGGCCGGCGCCATGGAGCTCTGGGAAGGAAGCCTGGTGGCGGGCAACCATGCGAGGGAGAATGGGGGGGGTCTCTGGAGCAGCAGCCACGTGGCCCTTTCAAACGTGAGTGCAGTCAGGGGGAACTCGGCAGTGGGGGAGGGCGGCGGAATTTTCATGGCTGCCGGGAGCCTCCTGACCATCGATTTTGGTGGCTCCGTTGAGGAAAACAAGGGCGAATCTGGGGGCGGCATTTGCTGCTCAGCCGATGCAAGTGTTTCCGTTAAGGAGTCGCGGATTGGGGACAACCGAGCGGACACTTTCGGGGGCGGCATTCTTGCTGGTCAGGGGTGCGTCATCACATTGAGCAACGGCAGTGAGGTGTCAGGCAACACGGTGTTCCGCAAAGCAGGCGGCGGCATGTATACCTCCGGGGCGTCGGTCTTCGTGGAAGGGAGCTCCGTGTGCGACAACCTTGCAGGTAGCAAGAGCTCTGTGATGTCTCCACAGTTTCTCTTTCTCATGTTGTGTTGTTCAGGGTTGTTTTCCCGTCAAGAGTTGGGGCTTCCTGGCGGAGGGCCTCACGGTGCCGCCTTCATGGTATAATGGGGCATGCGCGTCTCTCGCTTCCAGGTTGAATCTCTGAGGGCGTTGCACGACTGTCCTCACACCTCTAGTTAATTGAAAGTGTTGTTCGCTTTCGTAAAGGTCGAAGAGGAGGCAGGTCTATTGCCAAATAAGCAAAGGCTGAGCGAAGGACATGGAAAGGCTAAACAAAAGGAATCTAAGCGAAATCGAAACAAAGGGTTGTGCATCCTTCGTTTAGATTTCCTTCATATGCACTGCATTCATTCGGCGTTGGGTCTGCCTCCCTTCAGTCCTTGTGGACCTGAGTGAGCGCTGCAGAAGTTTTCACGAGAGACTGGCGGCTCCATGAGGCTGCGCTCGGGGCCCCACCCAGGTCTGGACGACAGCATAGCAGATGGGGGAGGCATATACGCTGTCGATATGAATTTTATGGAGGTTACGAATTCTCATTTGCTTCGCAACCGGGCGACCGGCAGCGGAGGGGGTCTTTTCGTGGAGGGATCTTCACTGGCCATCTTGGACAGCGACGTGTCCTATAACACTGCAACCAATGGGGGGTGAGTTCCCTGTGCTTGTCTTGATATGCTGAATATGGCAGTGGTCTGCATATTCAGACCCATCCCTGCACGCGATGGGGGGTGAGCTGGACTGGGTGGATAGTGGCTTGCAGCTTGATCAGGGAGGTCAGGGATGGGCCATGGTCCACGAAGTCATATTTCGGGGATCACCTTTTAGGGTTTACTTGTCAAAACCTACTCAGTGGTGGTCCTCAAAGTCGTATTTAGGGTTCACCTTTTAGGGTTTGCTTTTCAAAATCTACTCAGTCGTGGTCCACGAAGTCATATTTAGGGATCACCTTTTAGGGTTTGCTTTTCAAAACCTACTCAGTGGTGGTCTACAGTGCACGGCGATGCTCCGGTGCCTCGAAGTGCTCTGGTCGATGCAGCCGTATGTGTCTTGAGCCACTGGGACGTTGCACGGCAGGCAGCTGTCTCCTGTAAGCGGCACCCATAGCGGGGCACGCAGCTGCGGGATGGGCGCCCCGATACAGCGGATCATCGTCTTAAGCAGTGGACGTGATTGTTTAACTGAGGCCGAGGGGAGTGGTTCGGCAGTGGATTACGCATCATGGGCAGCGGGCATCTCTCCATGAGCGGCGGACACGTGACCAACAATATGGCAACGGTGCGCGAAACACTGCAGCGCCATCCCGCTGTGTGTATGTTAACATGCGCGGCCCGCGGCGCATTATTAATTTAGGTGCGCCTTGTGTGAAGTTATCCGCGCCGGGTCCGCTGCCGGGCCTGGTGTGGGCCTCTGAAGGTAAAGCTGCGCCTCTAGGCCGGGTCCGCCTGTGGATTTGCCAAAGTGGTGACACACAGTTCGGGGAAATGCATTTTTGCAGTCGCCTTTCATATGCGCTGAGCACTTCCACCGCTTTTCGTCGCAGACAATTATCCAAATCGAGATTGGTCGTATTTCATTACTTTAATAAATCGATCCATAACTATATCACATCAATCAATTTTACTGTACGAACATAATATTCAAATTGATTTTTCATATTTTGCTAAAGTGACATGATTTGAATCAAGAGGGGAGTGGGGAACAGGGAGTGGTAGACCAGGTATCTTGAAAGAAATGCCCACCTTTACGAACCACCACTTGCAACCTGGTCCGGCCAATGCGAGGGTAGGGAGGGAAGGGGAGGCCTAACCATGTGGGTTAGGGAAAATGGGTGTGTGGGACTTTCCGCCTTGGAGCCGCTATGGCAAGTTCTGATCCGTTGGATGCGCGCCTTATCCCTGTAGAGGCTCACGCCAGGTCTGGGGCAGGTTTGGCAGTTTCACGCCAGGTCCACCAGGCGGACCTGGCGTGAAATGAGCGTGATCAATTGCGGCAGGCAGACCTGGTGTGTAATATATATCCATATGTAAGACTTCAGAATTCTCCTATGACATGGATATTACTGTTGGAGTTCTGGTGTGATTTGCACAAGTGATCATGTTATTGCAACTCACGTTGCGGCGATCATGCTAAGTTGTGCATAGCTGCACCAGCATGGATGCGTGAATGGTTGTTGACCAATCAGCTGCCGCTGCTTTGGGAGCAGCCTGTGACACGCTCTGGGTTTATGTCAGCAAAGGAAACAAACTGCCTCTAAGTGCCCCGCTCCCACACCAGTCACTGCAGAGGGCCACTCAAAGCACGAGGCTGGACAGCAGTCTCCAAGTGTTATGTTTGGCGCCGTGTTTGACCCCTCCCTCCTGTGCACAGGTGGACGGGGGCGGTATTGGTGGTGGAGAACCTGAGTCTGAGCTGTTGCTGGTCAGCGTAAGGCTGTCTGCAAATGCCGCATCCAATGGTGGTGGCATCTGCAGTGCCGGACCTGCGCTGATGGACTCGTGTGTGATCAGCAACAATGTGGCAAGCAGTGGCGGCGGCGGCGGGTTGAAGGCGAGTGGGTCGAGGCTGGACGTGCGAGGGAGCTATGTTGTGGGCAACACCGCCGAGCAGGGCGCGGGCATTTACAGCAGTCCCAACACGACCCTCGAAGGGAGCGAAGTGTGTGATAACGTGTGCCATCATCTCGGTGGAGGGGTGTACCACCCCGAGGGGCAGCTAGTGGCCAATGGCGCCACCCGGCTGCGCAACAACTCGGCGGAGTACGGAGGCGGAATGCACGTAATGAATGACGCGAGGGTGACAGTGAAGGAGCGGAGTGTGGTGGAGCAGAACTGGGTGGAGCAGTCGGGGGGCGGAGTGTTCCTCTCCGCGAGGGCTACGCTGAAGGTTCTCGAGGGCAGCGGAGTGGTGCACAACCACGCACAGAAGGAGGGCGGCGGCGTGTCTATGCAGCGCGGGGAGACGGTGCTTTGGGTGGCGAATGGGTCGAGGGTGGTTGGGAATCGCGCAAATCTGTACAGCGGTGGCGGCATCGTGACCTCATCGGACAACCGAGTCATTCTGGATGGCTCGGAACTGAGCTTCAACTCTGCCGCCACGCACGGCGGCGGCCTCTTCCTGTTCATGGCCGACGCCGAAGCTGTCAGCATGCGCATCGAGGGGAACTCGGCGGGCTACAACGGTGCGGCTCGTTCACCAAATGCACCATATTCCTTTTCCATCCAGAGGCTACAGAGGAGGGTTGATCCGAGGGCCATGTAGGAGCTTTGATCCGAGGGCCACCGAGGAGGGCTGATCCAGAGGACACCGAGGAGGGTCGGTCCGAGGGTTACAGAGGAGGGTCGATCCAAGGGTTACAGAGGAGGGTCGATCCAAGGGTTACAGAGGAGGGTCCGACTAAGGGCTATAGGGGGAGCCTACGCCAACCTGGTTGTGGTTCTCACCTGCCGCGCATCAGTGATTCTGGCTCACATAGTGCCTGCTCCGTGCATGTCACATGCCAGGTAGTTGCGAGCAGCTGAGCCTCAGCTTGCGGGCTCCCCTATGTGGCTGCGGCAGGGGCGGGAGTGCAGATCATGGATACTAGCCGAATGACGTTCACCGGGACTCCCACGGCCCCCTTGGTGCTCGAGGGGAACAGCGCCGTCCAGAGTGGGGGTGCTGTGAGCGTCTTCTCCAACTCACAAGCCTGGTTCGGATTTGCCGATAACAGCAGTGCCGCGCAGCCCGGGGCTCCCAGCGTGTACTTTGGCTGCTCGAGCACTGTGGATGTCATCGACTACTTCAACAGGTCCTATGCCATTCTCATCCTGGACAACAACGCCCAATCAGGAGCTGCGCTTTTTGGTGCCACCCCATGCGCACCCTCTCCCCCGTCCCCCTCGCGAGCCCCCAGATTTTCTCAGGTCTGCCCCCTTTTACATTCCTGGAATCTGGTGTGTTTGGTGGGATGTGCCATGAAAAAAAAATGGAGATGATGCAATTGCGTGAAACAAATTATTATTTGAATGTGGCTGAGACGGTCGCGCTGAAACGCGGCATAGGGCAATCGCTGCACACGTGGACTTGGCCTCGAGCCACGCCTTCTGAGAGCTGGCACCTCCTCCATTGGGCTGCCAAGAACATTCTCTTGGGCTGCATTCCGTATCAGGGATGAAAGCCTTCGAGCGCATTTTGAGCCATACATGCAGATTCGACAAATCTGTGCGGAGACCCGTGCCCTGCACATGCACCTACATCTGGCCTAAGTCACCCCCCTGTGCAAGAAATGAGCCATTTGACCCCACCTGTGACCACTCAGAGTACCCCTTGGACTTATGGCGCCTTCGTGGGGCTGCCCTGACCTTCGTCATCGATAGATCGCAATTATATGGTAAGCCTGCAATGGAGGTTTCAAAGTCCAAGGCAAGCTTGGGGACCTATGCGTAGACTTGCATGTCCCCGTGTTATGCTTTTGTTGGGACTGCTTTAAAGAGGCAGCGGATACGCCACAGAGGGGGCTCACAATCCTCAGCAGGCAGAAGTTTTTTCTGTGTTCTTGACTGTGGAGAGCATAGCATGTCAGCCCAAAGTGGTAAGGGCAGAATCGCCTGACTTGCCCACGGCAGTCATGGCGGCCGCTCTTGGGTTCTCTGCACTGAAAGCGGTCATTCAGAACATGTCGGGAGCGCGTGCACCGTGCCCACCTCTGACCGGGCTCCTCGACATTGTGTGGTGCTCTGTTGCAGCCGAGGACATGTCAGCCGTGGAGCTATGGGACAGCTACGTGTCCACTAATTCGGCGCAGACTCAAGAGCAGGACATCGGGACCGTCGAAATGGGTGGTATGGTGAATTTGCAGAAGAACTCCTCCTTGCTGATGGCCAGATCAGTGCTGACGAGCAATCGCGGCAGCGGCTGCTTGATTGGCCAGAACTCATCGGCATCAATCCACGGTTGCTCGTTTGTTAACCACACGGGGACTGCATACGGCGGCGCCATTCGCACCTCGCAGGGGAGCCAGACAACCCTCGAGAGCTCGTTCTTTCACTTGAACAAGGCTGGGGAGCGTGGCGGCGCGGTGCACAGCCACGGCACTTTGCACGCGGCAAACTGCACGTTTTGGGACGGCGAAGCAGCAAATGGGGGGGCGCTGTCTGCGGTGCTGTACACCAATCAGATGGTGCGGATCGCGTCCTGCTCCTTCTGCCAGAACGTGGCGCAGGAGGATGGTGCCGCGTTCTTTCTGGTGATGGCGGAAGCAGTGAACGTGAGCGAAGTCGCAGAGCTTGTGGACCTGGAGGTCACAGGTGGGTTTATTCATGGAGACTCCGCATTGCACCAACGATCACCAAACCACTTTTTGAAGTCATTTCAGGGGGCCGTGAGGAGCAGAGAACTGCCGATCATCCACTCGTCCAGTCACCAATGTTCAATTCCAAATTGAATCACACAACCTGGGTGGAGGGCCTTGACCATACGCGCACGCCGCATGTTGGTGCGCCTTTGCCAGCTGATTGGATCAGATTCTTGGTGGTGACTCGGTCGGACGCATCATTTATGTGTCTGTTCGTCCGATGCGGAGGTGGCAATGGGTAAGAGCTAGATGGCCCATATTTCGTGCTGGAGCACACTGAACTGACGTGGCGCTACGAGACCTTCCATGTGTCTGTCGAATGATATATCTCAATGAATCACCTTCGGGAAGCGGCGCCGCGCGTAGTGACGAGCCCACGTGGCAATGTGGGTGTGCCCAACCGAAGATGGCTTGCAGTCTGCCAAGCAATGCGAGCCGGTGCTGTAGAGCGCCTGCGAGCCTCAACAGTGGCCACTCCTAGCTTGGAGGAGTTTCACTTTTGAAGTGCAGACATGCGCCGCGTAGCGACCGCGTTCCCGAGGCCCTTCCCCAAGTCAAGCTGCAGACCGTACGATCATACTGATTAGATCTACGGTGCAGAAGTAGAGTATGGAGGGAGTTCTGGGTCATAGGAAGGCTGAGTCCTAAGCCTAAACAGCAGCCCTCCAATATCCTGACGCATAGCCGTGCTAGATATCCCACATTAATTTTAACAGACAGTGTGTGATATTTGGGTGCTACCGATGCGAAAGGTTGGTGGGGAAATGATCGCAGGAAATGATGCGAAGGGCGGTATTGGCTTCTGGGAGCCGTTAGATCTGTTTACTGACAATCGATCACAGCCGCCCGCCTGCATCAACTGTGTCTATGCAAACAACACGCCCAGGTGTGGCTCTCCGGGGTTGTATCAGACTTCTTTCTTCCTTCCTGCCCAAATCCGAACTTTGACGGTTGGTGATGGAGTTTCAGCTATTCTTCCGAAGACGGCTGGGCCTCGTCCATCGTAGCCATCTCCGTGGCCTCAACGTATCAGGACGAGGCCGGGGAGCACATGATCGAGAAGCCTATTATTGGCCGGCTTGTGGACATGTTTGGGTCGGTGGTGAGCACGGACAACGTCACTCAAATGCGCCTGGACGCAGATTGCCCTTTCCAAGGGGCGACCCGGGTCACTGCGAGTCGAGGGGTGGCCACGTTCCAGCAACAGATCTTCAGCGGCCCGGCCGGCTCTACCTGCACAACCTTGCTCACCACGGACTTATCCGGAATGGAGCTCTCCGCCACCGCCTTCATCTGGCTGCGCTTCTGTTGGACCGGAGAGACGTATGACGCCGGCGCTCAGAAATGCACAGCATGCCCCGAAGGCTCCCTCTCGTTTCAGAATGACACCACGCCGTGTTATGACTGCCATGACCTGGAGGGCGTCGAGTGCAAAGGCTATGCCTCCTATCACGTTAAGAACGGATACTGGTCGCAACCCTCCGCTCTACCAAGCCCGTTGTGCCTGCCACACCAAGCACGGCCACCAAGCCCTACCTTCTCCCTCGTGACTGTTTGGGATACAAAATGACCGGGTTTCTAGCTGAATGGCTGTGAATGGCCAGTGTGTATTGTTGCTGTTATCTTAGTATATGTGTTCCGGTATAAGCGCGCCGCGCGCATATGCGCGCCAATTTTCAGTACAAGCGCGCCAGGCGCGTTTGTACTGGTCGTGAACCCTTGACTCGTGGTACAAGCACGCACCAGTACAAGCGTGCCTGCATTTACAGTTACTCGCCCATGTATTTTTAAGCGGATTAGAGGGTCTATGGGGGTGTTACGGGAGGTGTTGGGGGATGGTATGGGTTGCTTGAGGGTTGTGTGGGGGTTTTCGGGATGTAACGAGTTGCGTTTTAGGGTTTTGTTTTGGGGGTTTGTGTTGACTTTCAGGGTTTTAGGGTTTAAGCAGGAGGGTGTGTGTGTGTGGGAGGGGGGACTCGTGTTCTTTGACCCAGATGTGAGGTGCTGGCGCGTCGCTGTGAACGGGGACAGCCGCCGGATGGAAGTGGGTTTTGGGAGGCGATTGTCCCTGTGGTGCCATTCTGACGGGCACTGCCTCTTGGAGAGCTCGGTGGATTCGTCTGCCTTTGCTGCAAGGAGAGGCAGAGGGTGGTGAAGTCCACGTTCTGTGGTTTCCCTTGATTTTTGTGGGAGCACTTAGGTGCCCGCATGTTTCCTTTTTTTTACATGGGGTGTCCATGCTGTGTGGTGTGACTGCATTCATGGCATAACCATGGACCAACGGTCCCATCCATCGACCGTGAGCCACTGGGGGGCATGCCAGCAGGGTTTGCTTACTCCGTAACCCAGGGACCAACCATTGTTGGGCGATGATCGGTCACATTGTATCATCTTTCATGCTGCTTTGCATCTGGGTTGGGAATATGTATGAGTTTGTGGTATCTTGTCACGGCCCCGCCCTGCTCTTGATTTGCTTCTCACATCCACTGGGATGATGGTGGGCTGGCTTTTGTTGGCCGATCTCATGCTGTTCAGTGTGGGGGGTTGGAAGGTGTTGAGGGTGGTTTGGGGGTGGTTAGGGGGTGTTAGGGTGTGGATTAGGGAGTGTTGACGGCGGTTGGGGGGTGATTGGATGTGGTTAGGGGGTGTTGTGGTGTGGGCAGGGGTGTTTGGGTGTGGTTGAAGGGGGAGGGGTGTGCCCACGCCACGCAGAAACCCCCAAGTCACCATTCTTCACCCCAACACCCGCAAATCACCCAAAAACCCACCGCATGCCATACCCCGACACCCCACACCATACCCCGACACCCCATACCACACCCAACATGACACCCCATGCCATACCCCACGACACCCCATACCATACCCACGACACCCCATACCATACCCCCCCATACCATGCCCCCACCCTCATACCATACCCACGCACCCCCATACCACATACCCGACACTCCCATACCATGACACCCCCATACCATACCCACCCCCATACCATACCCGATACCCTCCATACCATATCCACACAACCCCATGCCATACCCGACACCCCCCCATGTACATACTTTCCCCCCATACCATACCCACACCCCCCACTTCATACACCCACAAACCCCATACCACTTACCCCCCCACCATGCCGCACATACCATACCCAAACACCCCCCATACCATACCCCGACTTACCCCCCATGCCACCCACACACCCCATACCAGCACCCGCACCCCTCCCATACCATACCATACCCCCTGTACACCCCATTACCACCCCCATACAATGCAAAGACCCCATACCATACCCACAGACCCCTCCATACCATGCCGGAACCCCCATACTACCATGCCACATTCCCCATACCATGTCCACGACCTCCCCATGCCCTTCCCACATCCCCCATTACCCCCTTCACCACCACACCCACACCCCTTCCACCCCCTTTCCACAGCATGCCCGACACCCCCCAAGTCATGCCACACACACCTTTACATACCATACCACAACCACCCCCACGTCATACCCCGACACCCCCCAAGCCATAGGCCTCCATACCCCCTAGGGGCACCGTAGATGTGCCCAGGCGCGCTTGTACTGACGCAAAGGCGCGCGCATACCGGAATAATGTGCATGCATATGCGCGCCGCGTGCTTATATTTTCAGCTGCCCAGTACAAGCGCGCCAGGCGCGCTGATACTGAAATGAGCACGCATATGCGTGCGGCGCGCTTGTACCATAACATATGTGCCCGATCCTCACTCGATCCATCATCAGTCAGCTTTGTCCTTTGCACTTGATTGGGGGCTGAGAAGATCGCATGGCCAGCGGCACCGGCTGCCGGTGCATATGAGACAGTGGATGGTGTTGTTTGGATCAGGGTGGCACCGGCCGCCAGCGCATGCGGCACAGTGGAGTGCTTGGCTGCCAGGACCTACCAGTGTGACCACAAGGTGGCGTGCACGACAGACGTCAAAAGCCGCAACGGTACCGGCGCCCAGGCGGTGCAGGAGCTTGATCTGTGCGCCACGGAGGACGGCTTCACAACCACCGTGCTTTGCGGGGGCACCTTGACGGCCGTGTGCGCCCGCGGGTACTACTACGTTGAGCTGGACGGCGGCTGTGTCAGCTGTGGAAGCAACAGCGACGCGGGTGCTGCACAGACCGTGGTGGTGTCCCTGCTGGTGGCCATAGCTTTCATCGCAGCCGTGATTTACATCCTGCACAAGGTACACTTTCGGGTTCACAAGGATTATGCTCTTACACGCCCAGGTGGCAGTTGCATGCCCCATACATGTCACCCGCTCCCAGGCTCCCGAGCATGCATCACCCCCTCGAAGAGCTTACCATTTACCATCCACAAGAGATTTGCACACGGCATCCCAATGAGACCGCGCCTTCATCCATGTCACCCCCAAGGGGTCAGGCGTCCACATCTGGCACCCCAGCACCCCAGCATCTCCGGTGTCGCCGAGCACGTCCGCCAATGCGCAGCCCTGCGCCAAGCCCCTCGG
>LGRX02011630.1:0-26271 GCA_001247695.2 Cymbomonas tetramitiformis | reverse complement strand
GCCCAAGTTGCCAGGCAAGCCCCTCGACCCCAAGTTGCCAGGCAAGCCCCTCGCCTCAATGTAAAGCGATCCTGCGGAGCAGAAGATGGCCTTCTCAGTGATCACATGTGTGCACCTTATCTGGCTCCATTTGAGCGAGCTGTGAGCGCTGAGCAAAGTGTTGAACCGTTTTGGAAAAGTGTTTGACATTACTTATTTTTCAATCTCTTTTTAAAGAAATTGAGTCTCCTACTTCTGTTTTGACAAAAGACTGTGGTGCAAAAAGTGGCCTGCGCCATGATCGTTGTAAGAAGCTGCGACACACCTACTGCTGTGCGGGTGACTGCTCGGAGCGCGCACGCTGTCGGTACCATTTGGTACTACCACCTTCTTTGAGGCGTCGCTCCGGCTAGACCTCGCTCCGCACTGTTGCATCTGACGTATACCTCACTTGGGCTTGTGCCTGGCAGAGGGTGCCCTGGACCACAACATGTGTTCCTGGCAGTAGCTCAAATTAGAATTCTGTTGGTGGGCTTTGGGGTTGGGGCAATTGTGGCGCAGGCACACGGGGGCCTCGGCGAGGCGGAGGACATCCTGGAAACCGGTGAGGAGGTGGGAGAGCTCATGGAGAATTTGTCGGAGCTGGGTGACGTGTCGCGCACCATGAGTCTGCTCCTCGGTTATATTCAGGTGAGCGTGCAGTCCAAACAGATGCGGCGCAGCCAGGGGGGGGTCAGCAGGCAGAGCACGACGGCCACAGTGAGAGTAACACATGCCCCTGCCCTTATCCACCACATCTATTTTAAAAGCTGGAGCAGGCGCATCGGAATAGGAGAAACGCCAGGCAGAACTCCCGTGACTGTCCCAGCCTGAGTGACGCACCCACGTGTTGGGTATGCCGCAGTCTGGCCGTAGTGAAATGTTGCCTGATTGGTTGCCTGAGGCCGCAGAGACGGCATCTGAGGGCCTCGGCGCTGGAATGTGCTTGTGGCAGGTGATCGGGGCGATGGGGGACCTCTTCCCCTCCGATATCGTGCCTGCGGATTTCACCAAGTTCACCTCCTATATGAGCCTCAACCCGAAGTCGATCAACCTTGCGCTCAACCTTGTGTGTAGCAACTACTTCCTCAACCCATACGCGAGTGTCACGAACGTAGAGAACTCCTTCCAGTTGGCATTGTGGGCCCCCTGGCTCTTCCTGCTGTCCATCATGGCCACCTTCCACGCCTACATGAAGTTCTATGTCTCCTACAGGGAACCTCAAGAGGTACTCTATCGCTCCTTCTCTGCATGAAGCACCGCAAGGTGGACTAGCCGGTCCTCCGCAAATGAGCCCGCAGCTCCTTGCATGCTCCCAGCTCGTCTCAAGCGCAAAACCTCCTCTCATCCAAATGCGAGCTCTTACAGGTCCCCTCAAAAGCATTGCAGCGCGAGAGTCGAGTGAGGGTGCCGGGCAGTCCCTCGACCTAAAATGCTCATGCCACCCACCAATCCGAGCCTCTTGGAGCACACCATGGCACACGTTTGTGGATGGGAGCTTCCTGCGAGCGCAGCACACACCGACGCGCTTCTGCAAAGAAAGGCGTCCGAAAGAGGGCAGCATACCATTATACTGCTTCAGCGCCGTCATCTGGCTTGAGCCGTCACCATTTGCGCTTAGGCGGTATGCGGCGATGCGTGAAATGCAGTGGAAAGAAGCACTGGTTGGATGGCTGCTTTGTTGCAGCGCTGTGCAGGGAGCGACCCGCACACGGTCCTGCTTTCTTGCTGGATGACAAATCAAAGAGGAGGAACGCTGAAGATGTTCCGCAGCAAGCAAGCCAGCAGGCGGGTGCTGGGCGGGGAGCATGGGAGCATGGTCGTGAGGGGCATGGTGTGGGCGGACGAGGTGGGGGCGGGGAATAGCAGGCGGCGCATCTTAAGAAGGTGAGGTTGATCTGCTTCACTAAGACGGCGTCAACAGCGCTCTTCCTGCTGACAGTGATGCATCCAACGGTGGCGACAAGTTCGATGCAGATATTCAACTGCAGCGAGTACTGGTATGAAGATGCGGAGGGGAGCGAGCTTTGGATCGAAATTGGGTCGGATACGCGCTGCGCGTCACCCATCGAGACAGTATCTATGGCCATCCTCTTCGCCTTCACTATGGTCTTCTTCATCCTGGGCTTCCCGGCCGGCATCTTTCACTTCATGAGGCACTCGCGCCGATTTGTGCTGTGTCGCATGCGGAGGGAGGACGCGCTTTACCACTGGGATTGGATGGAATACAAGGGCTGGATCTCCTTTCTTGACGATCCAGTGGACCTGAGCCCACCTGCAGGGAATGGAAGATACTCCCAAATTGGCAACCCTTTGGCTGATTGGGAGCATATCGATGCGAGCGCGCTGGAAGAGATTCCCGAGGAGCAGTTTGTTGATGTGTATATTAAGAAGTCACACTTTGTCGAGGACGAGGACGAGAGCGAGCCGAAAGTGCTGAATATGCCCCAGAAGAAAGTAATATTGGATGTCAACCCGGTCAACGTGGCCATGGAGGTGGGGCGCCCGTGCCTGGTGAGGAGGCACCTGAAGGAGGACGAAGGTGATCATGGGGAGATCTCACACGTGCCGCGGACCTACATGGACAGCGAGGTGGTGAGACAGGTGTGGCCCTCGACCATGCACCCCGGGTTCCAAGAGACGCCTCGGTTTAGCCACAATCAAAAAAATGGGCCAGTTCACAGAGTGCACTCTTAATCCACATTCCAGTATATGTATTTCGAGATCAAGTTGATGCACCAATTCAATCGCCGTCTGCATCAGTTCGCATTGGAAGCCTCATTGGAAACCTGACTGCCTGGGGCTGACCATGACGGGGATGGCGGGAGGGTGCTGGTGGACCTGCGGCAGTGCCTAGCCTCGGGGTTTATTGACCCGTTTGAAGACAAGGTGAAAATCTTTCCTTGCATATATACATGTAGGCATCCACGGCTATGCTTGTACGTTCGTGCACCCTCGTGGTTGTAAGCACAAGATGACGTGTGCAGTGCTGAGTATATGATTCCCACATGTATACATATCGTGCGAATGGCGGAATGACCGCCTCGCAGCCCGACATTCATGTCCAATGCAGAGATGGGGCGGTATTGATTGGCACGGGTAAACTTGTGGGGGACGGAGCGCAGTATTACTACTACCAGTGTTACGAGATTCTCCGGCGCCTGCTGCAGGTCTGTGCCATTCCGTTGTTGTCAGTGCGCCTGGCCTGGAGTTGGGCACGATCGTCTTGCGCAGCAGATGAATCCTCTCCGCCCCTGGGACTGCTTCCTTCCTCTCCGCCCCTGGGAATGACATGCTGAAACAGCATACACCTGCTGGCACGTCAGGCTTCATGCCCTCGGGGTCTGTGTTTGCTTGCACCTGGCAGCTGTGGATCTAGCGACGGTGTTTGAGCCTCACCTTCCAAAATTTTCAAAATAGAATATTTCCCCATTTGGCATCTTCTGTCTCCTAACCAACCATCATATCTCTGATCCTTTGTGGATGGCTAACATACACGCCGCGCTGTGCAATCACATACCATGCGATATAATCTTGGACGGGTGTCTTGCTGCTTCTGCACTGCTACTGTGCACAGTGCCCGACTCACACAGCCAAGACTGCTCTGTTGGGTGTGTGCTGAAACCGAATCTGGGGCCCTATTGGCGACCTGCAGACTGGTGGCGTGCTGATGGTGGAGGTGGTGACGGACACAAACACTGCGGTTGCATACGCGGTGTTGGTAGCCGCGGGGGCTCTGTACCTACATGTCCATTTACGTGCATTCAAGGACGATGGGGACGATATGCTGCTTCTGCTCATCCTGATCAATCAGTTCTTGTGCCAGTTTTTCGTGATGGTCATGCTAATATCTACCTCCAGCAGTCAATTTCTGGGTATCTTGATGATCATCATGCAGGTGATTGTGATTGGGTACGCACTCAGCAGAATCATTCCGGTCCTTGCCAAAATCCTCAGCCCCGACAACCTCAAGGGGCTGAAGCACAAGGCAGACGGAATCTTTTTCGGATCTTCTTCTAATCCGGCAGAGGAGGGCGCCGAGTTGGAGGATCACACCGTGTCTGAAATAATTGCCACACTGCCAGAAACAACAGTCGGACGTCAACAGACCTCTGCAGCCATCCAAATATCAGCAACCTCCATCCACCAGCCGCAACCCGTCCAGGCCGAACAGGCCGCAGTAGACGTAGAACATCCGGCGGCACAATGGTGCAATGGAGAGCAGGTGCAAAGAAATCACGTAGGTCAGCATGCATATGGGGCCATCCATATGATTCCGATAGCTACCCAGCCGACAAAGGCGCACCCATATTCTCAACAGGCAGATGCACAATTTGGGACGGGAAAAGAGGGAAACAAACCGTCTCATAAACGCGCTGAGTCATCCGGGTCTCCCTTGACGGCAGCGACCTCTCGGGACTACATGATAGGGGGCGTAACGCAGCATAATTCGCGTGATGATTCAGAGTCATGGTTTTGGTGGGATTGAGATGGTCAGCATCCCTCGTCATTCCAGCTGCAATCTTACTATTTCACTGCCAGATAAACGTACAATGGACACCAATGTGTCACCTCACGTTTTGGCTGCGCTCCAGAAGCATTCTCAGAAACTGGATAGAGTACTGATGTTGTGTTGAAAGGATGTGCAGTCCTTTGAGGTGGGGTCTTCGTGATAGCATGACTGTGACAAAGTCATGTTCAAATATCAATTATCCGTTCCTGATGAAGCTTAATATTGCATTGTATGTGACGGACACGGCGAATCGGCTGAAGAGTGAAATTGTCAGTGCTCGTGATGAATGGCATGAAGCTCAAATTAGATGGGGAAAATACAGGCACCGTACGGGATGTGGCTTCTAAGGCTCTCTATGTCCTTTGCCTTCTATCGACCTGAACCATTGGCACTTCTATACATGATTAGCCCTACGATAGTTTCTCAGCAACTCAGAGGATCGATGGCTATCTCTGATATTCTGCTCTTCTCTGATACCGCTACTTCATTGACAAGAGTTCTTCAATATCTGTTTCCGCTCAGATGCAACCAATCGGCCTTGCTAGTTTGCCGGCACGATGTGTTGTAAGGCGCTGCCCTCGGTGGATCCCTGAGTAGGTCCCAGAGGTAGCTTTAAAAGGAAATAGTATTTTCGTCTCCTATTCAAAAGCAGGACTTCGTTGCCTTGTCCTTTGTAAGGCGTGAGTCTGCATACTCTGTCTCCATTTACCCACTCGATCGTGAGCTAAGTTACGCACACGCATCAACCATCTCAGACATTTTTTTCCTGCACATAAAAAACCTTAGAGGTGTCAAATATGGTGTGGCATCGACAGTCTGTGGGTGGTCCAACACAATAAACAATACTTGAAGTAGTGCGCCAAGCCTGCTTGAAAAGTGGATTTGGCCATCATTGTTAACTTTTTCTCAGGGCACAAAGTAGATTTTCTCAAGGCATAAACCGACGCGATGTGCACTCCCAAACGCTACAAATCTGGTCACAGCGAGTACTGTATTGTCTGCTAATCAAAGATTGAATAGTAATCAAAGCAGCGTATATTTGTGTATATCTCGCGAATGTTATCGTCAGTCGGCGACACGCACTCTTGATAGTTTTAAATTTGTGCCAGGGGGTAAAGCAACTTCTGCGGCGAATCGCCGGCAAGTAGTGTTTACCGTCATCGGCACGGGCAAGTGGAGTTGGGAAGTATAGTCGCGGGTACTCCATAACCACTAAGCGCCATGTTTGGCGACTCCGAGGTCAAGTACGGGAGAGCGTGGCGGCAGTATATCAGTGTGCGTCCCAATGGCGATTGTTGGGAGCGACAGCAAGGAAGGGACTGGATTTTGGAAGGCTGCCACAAAGGGGAAGGAATTTGTGGCAGCCTTCCAATTCAGTGGCCTCGACCTGGCCCCTGACTACAAGGGCATTCCTTACAGGCGCAGAATGGCGCAGAGTCTGCGATGAAGCTGAGCCCGAGCCCGAGCCCGAGCCCGAGCCCGAGCCCGAGCCCGAGGCGTGTCATGAGAAATGCTGTGGCAGTGATGACGGCGACGACAGCGATGAGCCGAATGAGGTAGGTTGGGGAGCCGTAGTCATTTTTTCGGGGTCGGTAGTCATGTTCTAAAGAAATTATAAAGGCCTTTTGGATCCTACGTGGGCAAAGGGCTTCCTATAAAAGCAATTATATAGAATGACTACATTTCCCTAACTTTTATATGAAGCCCATTTCCAGATTCTGCTCCACTTGTTTTCAATCCGAGACGTCCGATAGTGTCTCAAATTTGCTTACAATCGATCGGGGGAAAATAGTCATTTGACGATTTAATATTTTATTTAGTACCAGGACATATTGACTGTACCAGGCAATGCACGTTTTAATACTCGTCTGTAATTTGACAGTTCGCTTTGGGCGCACGCCGTGTGAGGAATATTAACAACTCCGCATTCCTACTTGACTGTTCGTCCGTCTACACGTGCTCACGTCGATCATCGATCTGCGTTCAAAGAATGTATCAAAGAATCGAACTTCACTTTTTTCTACTCTATTGTATTTTGAACCGACCGATCTTAAGGACGATCGGCGAATCTGGCCGTTCTCTTCAGCGAATTCTCGCCAGGAAAATCGGAGTTGAAGGATCCAAATCCGAAATCGACTTTTTTGACTGTTTTTATATAAAGCGTTTATGTTTCGGAGCTTGTTTCGATGCTTTCAAAAGATAGCAAAAGATAGGCACTGAGTTCGTATTTATTTATTCTGGGTTCAATCTATTTATTTTGGGCTGTGTCTACATGTGTCCACGTATTACGAATTTAGATATGGGTAATCTGAGTCATCATCAGCATCGTCATCATTTGCGATGTTCATGAATCTTGAATGAATATTGAATGAGATAGGAGCGAGATGCCGATGGCGAACGCGGAACAGAGATGTTCATCGAAGCGGCATCGGCACTTTGGCAGCGGCAATCGCATCGTAGTGATAAAAAATGACGAAAAATGCCCGCAGGATATCGGATGTAAAATTTCAATTTTGACATTTCAATTTCCGAGTTCGCTTTTGCGTGCACATCCGATCGACATCCGTCTACATCGAGCCGGAGGATCGTAACGTATTAAAAATTCAGCATTCGTAATTATCAATTCGCAATTGGCCGCGCTCTGCGTATGCGTTCACGAGAACAGAAGCAAGACCGAAGAGGATATCAATCCTTCAACGTTCAAGGCTTCTCGCTAGATTAAGAGCAGCGAAGTGCACGTCGCGTCCAACCAGCCGCCACCCTGCGTGCGCAGTGCATATGTGCCTCACTTGTAATATGTTTCCCACTGGTTTTGCTTGTTTGTTTTTTGTATGGAATATCATTTTGCATAGCAGGTTGACAGCCTTTACGTTGGCGGGGCCTCGCTATCTTCCCACCTCCCTGAGCCCCTACTAGTTGCTGAAAGTTTACATTCGCAGGTACTCTTTCCTCGCTGCGGCAGTGATGCTGTGAGTCCTTGACAATGTGACCTCGTGCTGAGATGCTTTACAGCCAACCAGTAGCGTGATGCAGCGGCAGTTTACCGGCCATCGTCGGCTGTTTCTGAGCTGCTCCCTAGGGGGGGAGGGGAGAGCATGCATAACTTGCAATGAAGTGCCCTGGCCGATTCAGGGCCTGAAAGGCATTTTCAGGGCCTGGAAACTCGTTTTCAGGGCCTGAAAACGAGTGTTTAGGCCTTATGTCAATTTTCAGGGCTTGGAACACTGTAAAAGTTCAGGCCCTGAACTTTCTTTTCAGGGGGCAAGATGGGGACATGAGAATATAATTCTAAACTTTATAACACGAAAAGTGAATAAAAAGTTCAGGCCCTGAAAAAACAGTTCAGGGGGCATCTTAAGAGTGTGAATTCCAAATTTTCAGGCCCTGAACTTTTGTGTAAAACTTATATTAACCATGAGGTTTTTCCTAAGGTGTATAACTAGCCTAGTATAAAACAAGTTCAGACCCTGAAAGTGGTTTTCAGGGCCTGAAAATCATTTTCAGGCCCTGAAAATGGTTTCAGGGCCTGAAAATGATTTTCAGGGCCTGAAAAAAAAAGTTCAGGGGGCAATTTTTCAGGGGGCAAAAAAGGTTCAGGGGGCAATCGTAAGTAGCCCCCCATCTGCCGGATTTACTCAGCTGCTGGGACCTTTTTAAAATACAGCATCGTCGGTTACCCTCGGCGTGCGTAATTATGGCCGCTGGATCACCTTTGGGCTGCTAGGTGCTTTTCCAGCTTTTCCTTTTTTGTGTATCTCCCCTCGCGGCCGCAATTACGGCTGCTGGAGATACCGCACGCTGCTGTCTTTTCGTTTGATGTCGCATGTGCTCCGTCGGTTATCTTGGAGGGGCTACGCGCCTCCATTATTGGGTTCGTGTCCAAACACTCCGACTAATTAGCGTAAATGTTTTTGCAGGTTTGATTTTATGTTTTTACTCTTTCGGCATTCTAGCGCGCGTTCCTCCCTTTACGGCTGCTGGATATGCCGCGGCCTGCTGTCTAATATCTCAGTTCACTATCTCGGATGTGCTCGGTAGTCTTGGAGGGGCTACGCGCCTCCAAGATTGGTTTCGAGTCCCAACACTCCGGCTGACTAGCGTGCCTTTTTTGCATGTTTAGTTCTGTTACTGTTTCAACTTCTTTATAGCAGCGCGTTCCTCCCTTTACGGCTGCTGGATATGCCGCAGCCTGCTGTCTAATCGCTAAGTGTATTGTCTCAGATGTGCTCGGTAGTCTTGGAGGGGTTACGCGCCTCCAAGATTGGGTTCGAGTCCCAACACTCCGGCTGACTAGCGTACATGTTTTTGCAGGTTTGTTATGTTTTTGTGTTGCGCTTTGTTACTGGAATTGATGTTCGGGATCCCTTGCTTTTCATTACTGTTAATTGCGGGTTCAATTCACACTATCCGCTGCTCACTTACCACCAAAATGGGGGCCCCTTCTGGGGGATTCAACCCACGTGTCTTGGGCTGAACACCCAACCCTCTCGTGTCCGCGACTACTTGAAGGCCGAGCAACCTGGGAAGAAACTAGGCATGAATGTAGCTTGTAGCATGATGCTGTTTTCAAATATTCTTGATATAGTAACCGTTGGGGTATTGTAATATTTTGAATTTTTGTCTGTGCGACTGCCTGTTTTGACTGGCTGATCCAGATTGACTACACTTTCCCCATTATTTATGCAACGATGACTACATTTCCCCATTATTTATATTTTCATTTATATTATGACTACATTTCCCTTTATTTCTTCAATTAATTATTTTGACTACCGACCCCGGAAAATGACTACACCTCCCCATATAACCGCCGAATGACGTTGATGACGATGGAGATCCGCCAGCAGATATACCTCGGCTGCGAGTAAACAGACTATTGGGGATACGTGAACCAGTATGCATGTTTTTAGACGGTGCCTTTCTGCTACTATTCTCGGTTTATAGACGATGGGTGACCTGCCACGTCATCATAACGCGCAGTGTAATACAGACACGTGGCAGACACGTAGGCTGCGATATGCGTGTATGCGGTACGGTATGCCTTCATTATGCTGTTTGCTATTGTGGTTCGAGTGATCATCGAGCAATCAACGGAGAGAGATATCTTTTTGGATTGGGTGTGTTCATAAACACAAGTCCCGCGTCAAAAAACGCGGTTATACAACTATCACCACACGGGTATTGTTGCATGAACGTTGTCTATTCGTTTAATTACAAGTAGAATGTTTGCTAGTGTTAGTAGTGTTACATATATATATATGTCGCAAAAGCCATAAGTCGGCAACCAATGGTCGTACAACAGATTATAGCGTTACTATAATCACTAACTAAGGCACCCTCCGTCACGTCCGTCATTTCGTAGGTAAAAAAACAATATCACGGTAATATTGTGCTTCGGTTTGACGATGATGATCAAGTTGGTCGGAAGTCAGAGAAGATCTGCCATGTGGCAATCCCTCTTGTGCCAGCATTCTCTCTTGTACTCGCCTGTTGTACCTGGCCCGAATGAACGGGAGAACAAGCTGAAATACATCTGGGTTTTTCGAGTGTGCCGTTATTTCGCATATTTATTCCAATCGTGCCACTCCAGAATATTGGACACAATCTGAAACAGGCGTATAAAATGAATATAATCCTCGCGACAAGTCATTTTTGAATCATTATACACGAGTGACGTCAGACTGTATAAATCACATGAAACGTCTTTTTCGAATAAAAATTCAGGAGTCTCATCATCCACGAGGTTGACGTTATCTGTCGAGTATAATAAATTATTACTGGACGCGCATTCCGTGGTACCTTGGTGCGTACCGTGGCATTACTGTATATTTTCACTTTTCGGATTCGACTGTGTTTAAACGTGTGCAATATATAATTCATCGATTTGTCACTCGCGTTGCACATAAATGTAATACGGTGAACGAGATCATGCTATAAATCGTCCCATTCAATATTCGGCCGTTATCCTACGACAGTAGGACGATGGGCAGTAAATCGGTAAGTCTTGCGAATCATCGCGAATATATAAGTATCGTATAAATTCTGACAACTTGATGCAATTTGGAATAGGCGGGGGTTCTTCTGTCGTCCGTCAAGTATCCTATAAATATGCATATACAATATTTGGCAGGGATCATACTACAGTTGTACGACGCGAGCGGTAAATGGACAAGTCATGCGGATGATAGCAGAAATATACGTATTAAATTAATCCCGAAGGCCGATGCAATTTGGGATTGGCCGAAATTCATTTGTCGTCGTCCACTATTCGACAAATGACGAAAGTCGCATCGGGCAGCATCTTGGCTCGAAGAATCAGAGCGTCGTCCCGTGACGGGAGTGATCGAAACAATGCCGATCGGGCGCAATGCGCCCTTCATACGGAAAACATTCGCTCAGTGACAACATCCGGTGTCGTCTGTTCGTTATGGTTGTCGGTGAATTTGAATGCATAATGAGATCGAATTCTGCTATGTAGAGTTAATTTCAAAAATTGTTGGGCGTAAGGCGGTCAAAGGTGCTGCAGCAGGAAATGGCTTGACTGTGTTCTTGTCGCACGCAGCTTAAACTTGCGGGAATATCCCAAGCGAATGAAATAAGGGCGCGAGGTAAGATTTTGTTCGCCGCTTGGAAAGAGAACTCACTTTGACAATTCAGGGTTGCACTGCTTTGCTGTTGTTTGAGGGTTCCACTCGCTCGAATTCGAAGGGCGACATTCGATTGCATATGTGAAGAAATGAATGTACGAATCTCCGAGTTCTTTGGTGATGTGCTGCGGACATAGAGAACTTGTCTTAGAGGAGTTGATGACTGCGACGAGCTATAAGCGGGCCTCCATAGTAGGACCGGAATTTCAACTTGATTGAAACCGAGCGAATGATATTTTATCGCTTGAACAACGTGTTTGAAAACATTATTTTCAAGGTCGTAGGCGCAGCGGTGTCGGAACTCTAGAATCCGCCTGAGAGGACGCAATTGTGGCAGGCTTTGGCAATCGTACCACACTGGGAGGGTCTACACAGACGAACGATACGAAATTCGATCATCTCTAATCCAAGAGAGTGACCTTTTATAGTGTGTGTATATCGCATATGAAGCTAAATTTGTGGCATTGGCTCAAGTAGAGCACCCGCCTTCAAGTCGGGAGGTCTCAGTTGGCATGTAGCACGGCTAGGTGGACGGCCTTGCACTATAAATTGCATAATCGATGAAAATGGCATTTAGAAGTCGCAAGAAGTTTCAGGAAGTACTTAGTTGTTAAAAGAAATCATTCAAAGGCAATATTTCACATTTTTGATCACCGCGGTGGCCACCAGGCTGCTAACGGGTCGCAGAAGGGCTGCGGTACAGAAATTGCATATCTTGCGGGCGCGTGAGATATGTGAGTGATACGGGGAAGTTACTAGAGTTGGTGAGAATTATTTGGAGGTCATCCCTAGGCAGTGTGAAGCGGAATTTCACATCGGGCCATATTCACGGGGTGCTGGGGAGCTAATTTCGTCTGTAAAATGACTGCAAAACAGAAAAAACATGTCTCGTGGGCGCGTGAGATATGCAAATGATACGGTGAAGTTATTAGAAGTTATGAGAAGTATCTAGAAGTTATTACTAGGCATCGAGAAGTGATATTTCACATCGGGTCACATTCGCGGGGCGTTGGGGAGCTAATTTCGTCTGTAAACTGACTGCAAAACAGAAAATGCATGTCTCGTGGGCGCGTGAGATATTTCGAATCTGAGATGTCACACTCTCAGGGTGCGCGTCCTCTCTGCCCCCCTTTTTCCCGCTTCTCGCTAGTTTCCGCTAGTTATCCTTGCACACTATTGTCAAGGAGGTCACGTGTGTAATATGCGACATTTATTAGTTTGTCACGGTGTCCGCTCAATCAAAGAGCACCAAACTCTCTGTGTGGAGATTTGTATTGCCAACTACGAATGGCAGTAGTTGGCCATTCGTAGTTGGCCAACTGGTTCATGTGTGAGAGGTATCACATCGTTGTAGGCTGTGGCGCCCTTCGCGATCCTATAAGTGCTATCGCGCCCCTTGCTTGCCCTAGGTGCAAGAGAGTGCTCACTTGGGACGTGAAGTTAAGGAGCCCTTCATGTCGTTGTGGTGGTTACTTGAAGTACGTAGTATATATATATATACCCAGGCGCCCTTCACAATCCTATAAGTGCGATCGCGCCCCTTGCCCTAGATGCAAGAGAGTGCTCACTCGGGAACGTGAAGTTAAGGAGCCAGGGCACAAACTTCGTCTTACATAGGGTTGTAAACTTGACTATTGAGCATAGTGTTGCAAGTGTGATTTAACGAAGGATGTGCCTTGTAGGTTTGGGGAGTACCGAAGTTTACTCGTTATTTATGGTGAAACGAAGTCCTGGACCTCGTCCTGTTTAAGATATAAACGGTAAGGTGGTAAAGTATCCCAACCTTGTAAGGATCTCGGCAGGATCTCTCTGACTTTCAACTGTCCAGTTCTTGAGATTTGGCTTGGATGTTCAAAACTGAAGTGGAAAGGAACAAAGAATAAGGGGTCGTTGCCGCCGCCCGAGTCACTTCATACCTGTATGTATCTCACCATCGTGAACGTGTTCAAGAATTTAACCACTTACATATATATCTGTGTGACTTCTCTTGATATATCACGACCTTGAAATACTTTGGTTTCATCCTCGATTTCTAACTCATAAGAAACATATATTTTCAGTATCTAACTCGATATATGAGTGCAACTTTGTACCATATTGTATATCATTGTAGGAACAATATATTTTCGGTTCGCACCTTATCTGATACACGCTTGTCGCGGAGGCACGACACTTCATATCAAAACTTAAAATAAGATGGATCCTTTCCGAAAGAAACCCGACATATGAAAAGTACCTTTATACACGAACACCGGCATGTATTGTATGTCATTGTAGGAACTATAATATGTGGATATATACTAACCATAAATAAGAGGGTTTCTTGACCGTGAATAACTTTTGAGTCACGAGGTCCTTCCGGCTGAAACTGTGCATACATATAGGTATTTCGTAGACGAACACAACGATCTATTGTTTGTTGTGATAGGATAAGTGAAACCCAAAATCTGATACCCATTTCTTGTGGCTATATACTAACCGTAAATAATAGGGTTTCTTGACCGTAAATAACTTTTGAGTCATGAGGTCTTTCCGGCTGAAACTGTGCATTCATATAGGTATTTTGTAGACGAACACAACGATATATTGTTTGTTGTGATAGGATAAGTGAAACCCAAAATCTGATACCCATTTCTTGTGGCTATATACTAACCGTAAATAATAGGGTTTCTTGACCCTAAACAACTGTTGAGTCACGAGGTCTTTCCGGCTGAAACTTTGCATACATATTGGTATTTCGTAGACGAACACAACGATATGTTGGTTGTTGTGATAGGATACGTGAAACCCAAAATCTGATACCCACATCTTGTGGCTATATACGAACCGTAAATAATAGGGTTTCTTGACCGTGAATAACTTTTGAGTCACGAGGTCTTTCCGGCTGAAACTTTGCATACATATTGTTATTTCATAGACGAACACAAGGATATATTGTTTGTTGTGATAGGATAAGTGAAACCCAAAATCTGATACCCATTTCTTGTGCCTATATGATAACCGCATACAGAGAGCAGATTCTTTATTGGCTAACATCGTTTGACTCGCGCAACCTTTCCGGGCAAAGTCTTAGTATATCAATAGAACTTTCCTAGACGAACATTTTGGTACCTTATTTCTTGTCAAAGGCGCAATATATAGGATATGCCGCCATTTCTTTTTGTGGAATTACGAGTTCGTTTTGCGGAAACCGCGCACGGCTATCGAAACTTGAAATACTTATCTAGTTTTTATCTATAAATACTTCATAGACGAATGACGGCATATCGATCATATGTTTTCACAAGAACTATGTAACTTCGATTGCGGAAACCATATAAAGCATATACGACGATATTACGCGACACACTTGTCGCGGAGTGTAGACACGCGCACTTCAATCGCAACGTTTGAAATAATACGGACCCATCGTTCCGCATGAAACCCGGCATATGAATATCGGTATGAAACCAAACATATATCGACCATATATACAGTAATCACTCACCTTTAAGGAAACGGAAAATTCACGCCAGTGTATTTTTACATAGAGTTATTAGATATGGGGGCGATGTATTAAATATGACGGAGTTTGGGAAAACGCTGGCTGTTTCCTTAACGTCGAGTTTCCTTAACGGCGAGTTTTTACTGTATTGATTTTTTTTCATTTTCATTTCACGTCCACACCTCGCGGGAAAAGCCTCGAGTCGATTCCCCGCATTACGAGATATTTGTTTATTTATTTAGTCAATGATATCACCTTAAGAGACATGTTTCCGAGATAAACTTTGAGAAGTGAGGGCCAGGGCCTAATCCCATACGACCTTGATAAGATATGCTCGTCTGAAAAAAAAAAGGAAAAAGGGAAAAAAAAAACAATGCAAAAAATTACTGGAATGGAACTGGAACTACTATCGTATGTCGTCGCGAGAAGCTTTCATATTTAATAAGACGATCGTCGAAATCGATATCGATACTGCATACTCATACTCGATACTGATACTCGATACGGTGATGACACGTCCGATGTCGCTGTCGATGTCGTGATGGTGATCCCTCGAGGTTGACGAGCTTGGAGCTATGACGCGTATACACGTTCCTTAAGTATGGGGGCTCAAAATTGAACTTCGACCCAAGCATGCCTGGCAAGATGTAAAGTTGAAACTTCCGGGGAGGCCATATCCGACCTATTTCGGACAGTATATTTCGATATCCGGGTCTAACATAGCCTCATTCCAGTCATAACGTTAGCTATAGAGCCTTAAAAGTGGCAAAAACGGCAAAAAAAAAAAACCAGCTCTTTTTAGCACTTTTAGCCACTTTCCACTAACCCTCAAACCCCAGCCCAGCAGGTTTCACCATAAAAAACCTGCCCCCAAGACACCATAGTAACCCCCAAAACCCCCCTACAGCCTAGGCAGAGCCCCCACTGGTCAGCATTCCACCCCAAAAGTGCCCCAAAACCACTTCTTCACCACTTCGGCAACATGCCTCAGCAAGCCTCAGACCCGTACCAAGCAACCACTGGGGAGGAACAACAACCCGTTCCCCCATCACAACCTTTCTACCCATACACCACCTTCCCACCTAACCTCCAGCAGTTGCAGCGCCAGCCGTACTTACAGCATCAGTTGTACTTACAACATCAGCAGTCGCAGCAACAGTGGTTGCAGCAACAGCAGTGGCACGAGCAACAGCAGTTACAACACCAGCTGCAGCAGCAGCAACTTCAACAGCAGCATTTGTGGTACCCTCAGCAGCCTCAGTGGTTCGGGCAGCAGCAGTGGCTCCCCCAGCAGCTACCACAAGAGCAATGGCTACAGCAGCAGCAGCAACAGTTGCGACAGCAGCAGCAGTCGCAGCAGCGACAATGGTACCCCCCGCACCCTCAGCAAGTACAACATCCACCACCGCTGCAACAGACCGCTGATGCTGGCACTGCCCCTCTCCCTAACCCTGATGAAAGCACTCAGGTTCTGACGACAGAGGCCAGACGACGGCTGGCGGCATCGACACCCGTCGAAGCTCATCGTTCCCTTGATCCTGAGACTTTGGATCATAGCACGAGCAGCAGCATCTATCGCTAGCCGTGGGGCTGGGGGCAGCCGCGCAACCCGCACTCGGGCTGACCGCAGACGCAGATCCACTCACGGATCCGGCTCAGAATCGGACGCGAGCAGCCGCAGAGCACGCCCTCGCTGAGGAGTGACCCAGGCAGCACGACCCTCGGGCACCACGTCGACTCCCGCCCCTGCTACAAGAGTTACAGCGGTGACGTCTGTATCGGAAGACACAGTCCCGCGCGAGCCTCTGACTTCCGTGCCACGGAGGGATTCGCACCTTTCACCCACCCAAAGGGACGTGACCCCCGTGATGAACCAACATGAGGCCGAGCTGCCATCGCTCGAACCCGCGGCGCTGCTAGGCTCACCTCTAACGGAGACCCGGTGCAACAACGAGCCACTGATGCCCGCGATCACGACACAACATAACGCGTTGTCGGGAGCAGCCCAACGTAACAGCAAATGGATAGGAGCTGCAGACGCACCACAGGGGAGCGCTCCGTTAGCATCGGCTCACCACAACAAGGAGCTGATGACGCCTGCAACCACGTCTCGATGCAGCACCCCCCCAGCCGCGGTCCAGCGTGATGGCTATTTGTTGCCGCCCGGACCTACAGTGCAACACGCAATCGTGGCAACAAGTCAACGTGGCAGTGAATTACGAGTGGTCACCGCCGCAACGCAGAGTGGCACACCACAGACAACTGTTCGACAGGATGGTAGTCCACCGACGCTCACAGACGCGGGACAGCGGACCACTCCACTAGTAACAGCCCAGCACAGCAAAGGGCCAATCAATGTCGTTCACAGTCATCACTCGGTGCAACGCGCCCCCAGCTGCATCTCAGCGCGATGGGGAGTCTCTGCCGCTCAAAGCCGCAATACAACAGAGCATGCATGTGGCAATGGATCAGGATGGCAACGAGCCGCCGATGCCGACCACCATTGCGCGACACGCTACACCGCCGCCTGCAGCGCACCACGACAACGTACCACAGACGCCCACAGCCATGGTACGCCACAGCGTGCTTCCCGCGGTAATGGAACGCGACGACGAGGGGTCACCAAGGACCATAATTACGGCCCAGGACGGCATATCATCATCGATAGTCCAGCGCACCATTGAAGTACTGGAGCGCGCAATTATGACTCGTAACAACACGCCACCGACCGCGGTCCTCCGCAAGTCAGCGCAGCAGCAGGGCACCGAAACCCGTGACTATGGGCAGCATGCATGACGCATCACCGACAACGTGCTGCCTCGGTGCTGCGCCGGTGGTGTCCACAGCGGCTCAGCGCTGCAGAGAGGCGCTGGAGTCCACAGCCTCAGCACAGCGTGATGCGCTGCTGGCAACAACTCAAGCCAGCATCACCGGAACTTGCGGCTGCGGCGCAATCCAGTTACCGGCGGCGTGTGATGCACGACAATCAGCGCGACCGCATAACGCGCAGCTCGACGTTAGCTCGGCGCAGCGCAACACGCTACGGACCGTGGCTCAGTGTGACAGCAAGGCGCCAGAGCTCGCAACGGCTCAGCGCGGCAGCAAGATGCGAGAGTTCGCAGCCTCAGCGCAACGTGATGAGCAGCTGGCGGCTACCCAAATCGGCGGCACCGACGATCACGACCACGGCGCGATTCGGCTGCCGGTGGTGCGCGACGCACAGCAACCAACACGACCGCACGGTCCGCATCCTCGCGACATCGCGTCGTCGGAACCCGCGGCCTCATCACATCGTGATGCACCGTCGACAGCGGCTCAGTGTAGTAGCGAGGCGCTGGAGTTCGTAACCTCAGCGCGGCACAACGCGCAGCTGGCGGTAGACCAAGGCAGTAATATTGGGGCTTACGGTCACGGCGCATTACGGTTGCCGGTGGCATACGACGCACAGCTGCCGGCGCGATCGCTTAGCCCGACGCAGCGCAACAATCATGCCACAGACAGCGGACCACCGCTGGGCTGCACCACTGGAGCTTACTACAACCTCAGTACGGTGCAATGCACGACCAGCAGCGTCCCCGTGCAGCAGCAGGGAGATGTCTGCCCTTACGACACATCGGAGTCAGCAACACCGGAAACCCCGGCAGCGTCGCCTACATGCACGGGCGAGGCCCTTAGGCGGACGCCCCGAAAACTCGCTGAGGCAGCACGCACACTTCGGGCAGCAGCCCCAGCCCGCCGCCCACTCATATTAGCAGCAGCGTCTGCAACGAGGGCTGGAGGCCGTGGAGCTCACACATTTGGAGCAGCATCGACTAGCGCTGTTTGCTGCCTCCCAGCAGACCTCGCTGTTTGACTCCGGTGTTCATGCAGCTCTAAGCACAGCTTGGTCCGAGCAATCACCTTGTCGGACAACGCCCAGTATGGCAGAGAGCGACACGGACCTGGACGCGCCCGTTATCTCCAGGGGAGAAGTCATGTTCGCGATTAACCGGCCCCTGGCCGAGTCAGAGACCTCTCTAAAAATGGGGTGGGGCCGATGTGGGGCCGAACTTTTTTTCAGGGTGGGGCCGAGACTCATAACCACATAAAACCTCGGATACATACTTTTTTGGACGATTTTCAGTATTCCACCATACTTAAGCGAAAAAATCCGCGCCTGCGGCGGGAATTTTTGGATGGTTGACCGAGCTGGCCGAAACGGGGCCTAAGGGATTTCCGAAAGTGGGGCCGAGAGTCACCAGCAGGGGAGGACTTCTCCCCTGGTTATCTCGCGCAAGGGGCACGAAAGGCGACGAACGCGAAGAGGAGTGCGAAGGCCGAGCTGGGGAGGGACACCACCTAGCCCACCAACGTCTGACCCTCTGCTGTCAGGGAGGTCAGAGCATCGCCATCATGCATTCAGACGGGCGGGCTTATCACCAGGCGCTCCGGCGCTGGCAGCAGGATCCGGCCCGATGCCGGCATCAGGGGAGAAGTCCTCTCCGGAGGCCTTTCGGCCAGTTTTCGAGAAAACATTAGTTTTTTCTTGTTTTGACATCTTTTTGCATACTTAAGGGTCAAAATTCTTTCGGCCAATCTTCGGCCAAACCCTCTTTTTGGGAGACTCTCTCGGCCAGGGGCCGGTCAATCGCGACAGGACTTCTCCCCTGGCCGGCATCGTCAGCCGGCCCAGCTCCGGCACCGGTTCAGCCAGCTCCGGCATCGGCTCAGCTAGCTCCGGCACCGGTTCAGTCAGATCCGCCGATACCGGCTGATCCGCCGACTCCCGGCACAATTCCTTCCCCGTCTGAATCAGCCAATCCCGATCATCCACCGCCGGACGTCACCATGAGTCAAAGGAGGAGCTCAAGCCCTCTACCCGAGACCACCTCGTCTCAAGAGACCACCTCGTCTCAACGATCCTGGGCAGGAGCCGTACACCAGCATCTTGCTTACCAGGATGAGCTCGAGGGTTGCAGACCGGAAGGGGCCGCATACAGCCAAGACCAGGAGAACCCCGTCGCCTTCGGACCACAGAAGATGGCAACGTGCATTCTCAACGGCGACGGTGACTACGCCGAACTGAGGCACGACGAAGGCGCAGGTGGGGACAGGCGCGAAGGGAAGGAGACCGCCGTGGACACCCCCGACCGGTTACGAACGCTGCACAAGGACAACCCGTCGCTGCCCGGACCTGTAGTACAGCGCACGACTGTGGCGGCGAGTCGGCGAGACCTTGAGGCCAGCTCGGTCACCGCCACAGCGCAGAGTGGTACATCGCCGGCAACTACTCGGGTGCTTCTGCGTCGACGAACGCTTCGGGGAATGTCAGCACCCCCCCCAGCACGACCTGTGGGGGAGGCAGATCCGCGGAGTGTGACCTCATCGCCCCCTCCTGACCGGGTGTCCGTCCGGGCTATTGAGAGGAGTACGGAAGCTCTCAAGCTCACCGACCCCTCCTCACGCATCTGCAACACAAGCAGTGATGGCTCGGAGAGGGCAGCCCACAGCGGCGCCGAGCCGTTGGGGATCGCGGCCCTGGCGCTATGTGAAGTGGAACCGATAGCAGTTCGGGATGGCATCGAGGCACGACTACGGAGCAGCTCGGGGCGACAACAGTGGAGCTTGCGTCCGCGGCACAAAGCGGCCAACAGTGGAGTGCGACGTGTGGTTACCTACACGACCACATAATTCGACCACAGCGCGGAGCAACGTTTATTCGCAGTCCGATGAGGACCCATCGAAGACCACTCATATGGCACAGTTCGACGTACCTCGAACAGTTGACCAGCACGATGACGCGGCCCAAGCAACGACCCGTCCTGGCGATCTAATGGAACCCACGCCCTTATCGCAGCAGAGCTCTCTAAGCCCTGCTGGAACGTCATCATCTCCGCCACGCGCGCTGTCCCCGCCTTCGCCTTCCTCTGAAGACAACTGGACCTCCAACCCTCGTGCCCTTGGGGACGAATTGGTCGGGGACCACCTGGCGATCTGGCCATACCCTCAATTCCACTTTGCCGTGGCCAGTAACGAACGTCGAACCAGAGGAACCGAATGGGACCGCAGCGGGGACGGCCCTGGAGCAGAGCCGGCGGAGCCCGCGCCCGATATACACCAAGACGCACTCCCGGCACAATTGGTATCGGACACCGAGATGCTGGCTCGACACGACGTCGGATCCCCGCTGCTCACATTGCAGAGGAGCGTACTTCAGATGCTGCTTCTCGGCGCATTTCAAAGCTGCCGCTACCGCCGCTCGAATCCGTGGCGCACAAGATGCACCTAGCTACGACAAGAGATTGGAGCCACGGCGAGCCACTGACATCCACGTCAGTGACGTCACTACAAGACGCGCTCCTAGCTGCGGTCCAGCGCGCCTATGAGCTCCTCGGCAGCCAATGGGCCGATCGACGCGGCGATGATACGCCGGAGCGTGCAACCGCAATCCAGCAACATGAGCCTCCGTCAGTGGCACGTCACGGCGACGAACCTCTGCCGTTCACGCTGCCAGAAAGTGTACCCCAAGCGGCTGCCCAACAAGCCGGTGAGCCGCATCCTCCCAGAACCACTGTGCAGCGAGGCGCGCTTGCGACGGAAGTGGGACATGGTAACGAGGCAATGGGATACTACTACCTCGAGAGCACTTCACGGAATTGTGCGCTCCTCGCGGCGATCCGGCGTGTTAACGAGTTGTTGCTGCCCAGGACGGTAGAACAGCAAGACGCGCCCGCAACAGTGAATCGGCATGGCGGTGAGCCACTGATGCCCCCGCCGCCACAGAATGCTCTTAGCGGCAATTCAGCGCGTTGACGAGTTGCTGTCGCACAGAACCACAGCGCAGCAGGATGTAAATCCGGGGCCAGTCCAAGGCAGCAACATAACGCCGGAGCTCGCAGCGGGGGCGCAACAAAGCGCACATGCGATAGCGGCCCAGCGCGGTGATGAGACATCGAGGTCACCCACGTTGAGGAAAATAAAGTGTACCCCAAGCAGTGGCCCAACAGGACGCGGGCGCGACGGTAGCCCGGCGCGGGAATGAGCCCCTGCGGATTATAGATGCCACTCCACAGGGCGCACCACAGTCGCAAGAACGGCCCCCCGCGGATGCGCGGTCGTCCTCGCCGCGATCGCCACCCGCTTACCCACCTACGTCGCCCTACTCGCATCTCTCCCCGCCCACGTCGGGAGACAACCGGACCTTAGGCCCCCGCTCGCCTGACGCTGGATCCGTCGGAGACCAACAGGTGACCACTGGGCCGACCGACCACCAAGTGGCTAACTACGCTCGCCGCATACAGCAGGTCACGGGGTGGGCAGAGCCGCGCGGTGGATTTACTGGGTGGGGAAACCGGGCACTGAGGGAACTGGTGGCTGATGACGAACCACCGCCCGATGGGCCTACTTCATTCATGGTCCTCCCACAAGGACCAACGCGCGATGACTATTATGAGTGCCACATGGATCTTTGAGGCGTATACGTGCTTTTGGCATCATATTTATGAGTCAATTGAATAATTTCCCCTACAGGATCGTCCACGCGTGTGCTAGAGGGGCGTGCTTAAAGGGTGCGCTTTTGATATGTTTTTTTATCGAAATCGTCGAAAAAAAGATGGTCCTCCCACAAGGACCATAGTCTTTAAGCGTCCTAGCGGTTGCATGGTGCGCGGTGTTGGCCGCTCATGGTCGCACACCTTGAGTTTATGACCAAATATGAAAACTTAGTTGGATAGTCCACACTCTAGTCGCCATCTGAGCTCTCGTTTACCGTGGCGGGTGATCACTCCCGAGTGAAATAATGATTTTGTGATTTTTGCACTTCTAATTTTCACTTCGCGTCAAGCTAACGAGTGCACATCGCTCACATACTTGCCCATATGGCTTATGTTAAGCTTTCAAAAAATCATTTCATGGATATACTTCAAAAGTTTAAGCACCATACGCTCCTACCACACTGTGAATGCACTCTAGCGGGCATCGTGGATAATGGGCCATGTTTGCACCGATTATCCCATTCCGGCTAAAAAACCGACTAAAAAGGTGTACGGTTGTTAATAAGCATTAGAGATGGCCAATATATGCACTCCAACATGACGTATGACCCAAATATGATGGGGACATGTGTATAAGATCGATATGATCGCATGGACGCAGGTGTAGCCTGCACATACTATTCCCAAAAAATTATTGAAGATATCGTATCTTTTTGTCCCTTTTTGAAATTTCAAAAAAATGCAATCTGAAAAAGTTGAGGGTGCTTGTCGCAAATGCGAACGCCATGGATATATTGGGTGGATCCAGGCCGGACCAAGCATCGAAGTAATTAATATATGTCCCATTGATACTAAAAATCATTGGGCGCGCCTTCTAGATCCGAACCAATGCCCAATTAAATTCTTGCAACATTGGGAGGACCATAATCGATTATGAAGGACCATGGGATAGTAGCCATACGGCGCGTTGGGGGAGGTCATCGACCGCGGCTCGGCGCGGGGACGAGATCCCGCCGCGCCTCACACTCATACCACCCCGATCACCTTCGCTTAGCGACGATGTTCCCTCGCTACTCCATTCGCCTGACATCCCGACTAGCCTGACCCCCTGGCCCTTACGCTGGGGGGGTCCAGTCAGATCCCCGCCAAGACCTCCCCTGGATCCCCTGGCCCGGCTCATGTCGGGTATTCCGGGCAATACTACGCTGAACTCAGCAATGGCAGTACTTGATGCTTGCGCCCTCTTCGATAACGAGGGCCGCAGAGTTGAAGGGAGATACTTCAACCCCGACCATCCCATCAACCGCCAGCTCAGACCCCATCAGGGGAGCGCCCTACGCCGGAGCAGTATGCGAGTTATGATAACTGGCACACGTGGAACTTCAACAACGAGAATACTGGTTGGAGCGACGAGGAGGGACTCTCAGACGCTGCATGTGAGGGTAACTATCGGGGCCCTCACTCCCCTCAGGTCAACCTCCAAATATCCGAACCTACAAACGGCGAGGACTTATGGCGGGAACTGGAGATTGTGGAGACTCGATATCAGGCAAACCGTGAGGAGACGGAACACCTGCAAAAGAGAATCGAACGCACGTCCATGGAACTGGGCAGGATGCGGGCTGTCCTGGGCGTCATTTTTGACACTCTGATGCGACTGGCGCACGGCCTACTGTATTACCCCTGCTGCGGTCCGACCTAGATGTGCTCTACTGCTTCAGCGTGGACGGCGACTATGAGCTCTGCTTGCGACCTGACCTGGGAGAGGAAGACCTCCTCTCTGCACATCGTATCTTCGATGAGTTCAGACAAGCGAGCCAAGCGAAGAGCGAAGCCTTACGCAAGGAAGATGACTTCTGGTGGGAACATGTGTCGCGGCAACAAGACGAGCAATATCTCCTCCGTCAAAAAGAACGAAGGGCCATCAGACGAGAGAGGAACTGTTCTCGCAGTGGGCCGCGTTTGAACCCACCTTACAGAGGGGACGGGGATGGGACAGCCATCGCCAACGACCGTGGCCGGGAAATTATCCCCGCAGGGTCCCCGGCAGGCTCACTCGCTGGACGAACACCAGGACAAATGAAGAGGATCCAGATTCGCCAAACTCCTCACCACGCAGTCCCGAAGACGAGATTTCGCCGGCTTGCTACAAAGCGTTTGCACGTCTGTTCCTCTACAACCGGTACTCCTACCTGCGAGAAACCACCCTGCATCCAAGTTTGATACCGGAAGAGCATTGGCCAGCAGGGAAGTACACACCGGAGCAGGTGGCGCGAATCCAGTTTGGAGCTGATCCAGGCTTTGACAACACGTGGCAACACCGCCGCAACCGGTACCCACCTGATTTTGAGAATGTGTTCGTTCATATGCCACAACAGAAGCAGCCACAAGCAGCCGTCCCGACCACCATCGTTGACGCCACTCCTCACTGCCCGGTAGAGCTCACAGGGGAGGGACTCGACCGCAACCGAATGATGGCAGCAGTGCGCGACGACGCGTTTCGAAGAAAACGGCCGGGTGACCACAATTGGGATATTATGCTTCCAAATGCGTCGCGCGCTGCCGACGGGAATGAAGGAGAGTGGGAAGCAATGATGGAAGAGGCCATGACAGAAACCCTTCAAGTAGCACAAGGAGAAGAGGAGGAGGGATTAAACTTGAAGGAAGAGACTATGACTGATGTCTCCCAGGCAGTCGAAAAGGAGGAAGAGGGGGAGTGGTCGGAAAGCCATAAATGCCGGTTCTTTTTAGATCTGTCTGCGGCGGCTTATTCGATGGCACAAGAGTGCTCGGACCGCTCCGTCAAAGCCCGGTCGGCGAACCGACCTGTCACGAAAACTACTGCTCCTGATGGATCAGTGTGGGGACCGGCCAACTCCCCTCACCATGTGGGAAATCAGTGACTGGCATGACCAGTCCCAGACCCTGCCCCAAAGGGTGTGAGGGCGCACTGAGTAAAGACCCCTTTTTAGAAGGCGGTTAAGCTTAGAAGTCGACCCCTGCCCCGCGAGGAAGTGAGGTCAAGCCCGAGCGAGACCATCCCCCTCAATAGGTGGGAAGCTCAGAAACTCAACCCTGCCCCATGGGGGAAGTGAGGTTGACTCAACAGTCCCTCCCTCAATTAGAAAAAAAGGCTATATCGATCCGAATCCCCGTTGCCAATGGCGAATTACAGCAGCAACGGAGCACCAGGCATGAACCAGCAACTCAACATTGTCGCCACCGTAGCGCTTTCACAGTGATCGTCATTGAAATCGCTAACACCGAGACCTCCACTGCGACACTCCCACTGTGGTCGCCAGCAAGGCCATGGACCCCATAATAACCGCGCCAGCGTTTCCGGAGGTTCGCAGCTGATAACTGATGTGGCGTCACCGTGGCGACGACATTACAGTAATCACCCACCTGCAAGAAAACAGAAAAATCCAGGTCAGCCAGCTTTTCTCATCGAGTTGGGTACCCCCCTCGAAACGCTGGCTGTTTCCTTAACGTCGAGTTTCCTTAAAGGTGAGTGATTACTGTATTGTCAGATCCCAGCAACCGACGACGAACAGGGGGAGCAGACACCACACACAAAGTGGCTGTACAAATTTTCGTCGCGACCGCTGGATAATGTCGCACGGTCCAGCATCTCACCGCCAGTGTGGTCACCACCGATAGCGCTTTGGACGACCGCACCCCGTGATAGGGCTATAAAACCACACGCCGCGTGGAGTAAGAGCGACATCGTGGACCCATAGACGTGTCACCACCACAGCGTTGTGCCCACGGAGAGCGCCGCCACTGTGGCCACCGCTGAGAGCGACGGCGAGAACAACACCGCTGTGATCATCACCGACAGCGTCGCCACCACGTGCGTCGTGCCCACGGAGAGCGCCACCACTGTGGTAGTCACCGAGAGCGCCGTCACTGTGGTGAGCGACGGCGAGAGCGACGCCGCTGTGACCATCACCGACAGCGCGTCGCCACCACGTGCGTTGTGCCCACGGAGAACGCCACCACTGTGGTAGTCACCGAGGGCGCCGCCACTGTGGTCACTGCCGAGAGCACCGTTAGGTTACTGCAGTCATCATCGAGTGCGACGTCACTGTGCTCACCGCTGAGAGCGACGGCGAGAGCGTCGCCGCTGTGACCATC
>LGRX02011629.1:0-20602 GCA_001247695.2 Cymbomonas tetramitiformis | reverse complement strand
CAGGTTGCATGCTACAGAGACCAGGTTGCATGCTACAGATGTCGGGCTGCATGCCACAGAGGCCAGGTTGCATGCCACAGAGGCCAGGTTGCATGCGACAGAGGCCAGGTTGCATGCTACAGATGTCAGGTTGCATGCTACAGAGGCCAGGTTGCATGCTACAGATGTCTGGTTGCATGCTACATATGCCAGGTTGCATGCTGGTGACGGGTGGTTGCATGCTGCAAGGGCCTTGTTGCATGCCGGTCACAGCTGTATGAAGAAATAATTGATGACAAGGCAGATTTCAGGAGAAGATCTGCAATGACAATAATTATATTGTTCTGGTTGCATGCCAATCCACTTCCTGGATCTGGTGGATTCCAGAAAAAGATCTGCAATGGCAATACAAGAGTATCGTGATCTGCCTGATGATTGGTGGAGGAGTACCAGAATCAGGCATATATGTGCACATGATTGGTCGATGGCAGATGTCAATACAGGTATCCTGCTAGTGATTGTTAGAGAGCAACATGTTGAAAGGGAAGCTTGGAAAAGTGGACCTCAGTTAGTGTTGATCAAGAGAAATTAAGGACAAGTTTTACATGTTAGTGTTAGGCTGTATGCCAAGACTGAACATAGGGATATAGATGTTATAGGTTTGCGACCATACATTATATCGAAAAGTGATAGTATTGCTAGGCTGCATAGCCAGTATATGTCATGCAAATAAACAGTGGAATATAAGGCTAGAAGCCTATGTGATACACCAAAAACAGCAGAAAACATAAAAAGAAAAGAAAGAAGATAAAAGAAAAGAAAGAAAAATAAAGAGATAAATATGTATAAGTTATCAGGAGTGTGCCTGGTACAGATATTCCGATATTCCGATATTATTTCCGATATGTCATAGATTTGGTATCGGTTAATACCGATAAGTGCAAACGTGGCATTAGTCGATTGCAATATTCGTCCTCAACCTATTAGTCGATATCAATAGTACGCATTGCGGTATTAGTCGATAGTGATATTCCGATAACGACATATTAATGTATCGATTGATAGCGATATAGCCGATATATCGATATATCAGTTATCGGCGTTATCGATACCGTGCCTTGGTGCATTGCCTTGTGGTGAGTCTGGCGAGGTGACCCTACGGTCAATGAGACAGTCTCGGCAGAGCTCCTCAGTCTCCTCGAACTACCCTTCATCAAACTCTTTGCCTCCATCCACCAGCCATTCTCCGGTAGGTCAATGACTATAACTAGAAGTATGAGTATAGTGCCCTAAGCCCTCAACCATATAACGGGCTATTATTCGCATTTATTCAGCCTATCGCTTTGTCAACTTTTAAAAATCGCGTTCCTGGTTTGTCTATTTTCCGTGGCCAGTGTGTATATGTTGGTATCAGTCGAGTAGAATCGCGATCAGCCGCGCACCGGCCGTAACCTCTCATTTGGCGTGCGAGAGCTCTCCCACTACGGTCGGGGGACAGGCGTGTGGGTAGTCTTTGTCATCCTCCGAGAACACGGTGGCTGCGTTTAGCGGGGAATTGTCTTCGGCCTGGTGTAATTTCCCCTTAGCCCCCGCTGCGGCACGCGTTGCTTCTGCCGTCACTGGCTGGTCGGTGATAGTGTCCATGTATCCACCTTATCGGAGTCCGTCTCGGGTTGACGCTTCGGTAGAATAACGTTTACAGAAGAATTATGTGGTCATCTGTTGTCACATAACGTTTACAGAAAGATACGGTATGTAACCCACGATGATTATCGGATTTGTTAATTTCCAACATGAACGTTCTGGGTGGCGCGCTTACAAATTTGACCCATCCCATGAAATATAAATGCAATACGTACCCGCGATGGAGGTTGACACGCGATCGTCCAATAATGCGATCTACATGAGGGGGTGGAATGGTTTATTGCTAGGGCCGCTTGATCGTCGAGGGTCTGAGGCAGACTCTGGCGCTGGTTAAATTGATATGAGGTTGCGTATGCGATGATGATTTGCTGAGAAAGGTCAGGATCCGTGCCAACAACATAGTGGGCCGCTCGGAGGGTGCACAGCTATATAAGATTTTGTTTTTCCTTGGGCTTAAAATACTTCAAGTTGGTGTAGGATATGGTGGAGCGAGGTCATCGCGGACATGAGTCAGACGATTATATTCAGAGATGATGCCGTCGAGGGGGTTGCGCGGGCGGACAGGCGGGGGTTAGGTCGGAGAGTGGGGAGGGACAGAATTTCAGGCGCGACATGGGAGTTTATATTGAAAGGCATTCTAGAAGGATTCTAGAACGCAGTATACGCGGTTGTGGTTGAAAACAGAAGAAACGGGCGCTACCCTTGAAGTGCAGGCTGTGGTTGGCATCATTTCCCCTGGGATGGGAATCTCCGAAGAGGCAGTAGTGGGGAAGACAATATGATGGAACAGAAGCAGAATGTGTAAGGTGGCAACGTTGTAGAGTCCCTTTGGCGCATCATGTCGAAAGACTCGCATATTAGTTAGGACGCCTGCCATTGGGCGCAGTCTGGAGAGGACACCGGGCTCCATAGTGATCGGCACAATAATGATGGGGGTCCGCATAGGCATGGTGGAGTGTAGATACTGGCAAGGGCTACTTCTGGCCCTCAGTCCTAAACTCAAGACCCAGCCCCTTTCAGCTTCCCCCCACCCCCAATACGGTGGAGTGGGGGAGGGTGCTGTTGGACCGAGAATAATAACTCATCATAAACATCCAACTTGAGAGCGCTTCTATTGCTAAAGGAATCACTGTTTTCCCACACCTCATCACAGTTGTGACTATCTGCGTGAGCTGGTAGGCTCAAGGTTTCATCGAGTGTTCACATACATCAGTGAGCGAGGCTTTTAGCTTTCAGGAGATCCTCCTTGTGCTGAACTTCGAGGCGTTCAAGGCCATCCTTTACAAATTGCACTGAGGCCTCCAAAACCCTCTTCTGCCCTTTCCGATAGTTGGCGGAGTCACGCTCAATCGCGGTTTTCTGACCAGGCGGAAGCAGGTCGCGCAGCTTCTTAGCTTCCCCCATCGCACGCAACTTATCTTTCAGCAAGGAGCGAAGTTGTCGCAACGCCGCACGCGTGTTCTCGAAAGTTGGGTCTAAATGCCCACAGAGGCATATTCGAAAGGTGAGTAAGAGTAAGCCTGGAAGTGCATCCCTGGTCAGGAGAAACGGCCCACAGTGCAGACCGCAAGGATTATCAGACATAATGTCCACTGGCACGTCTTGTGACTGAAGCAGTTCCAGCTTTGAATTGGCAGTCTCAACGTCTTGCTCAACGCAAGCATACCGAACTGCGACAATATCGGCGGGATTGTCGACGAGGCAGAAGCCGTAGGAGTACAAGAGCTCTTCATTCCCTTTCGGCCCGTAGTTGTTAAAGATCTCGCAACCTGCATCGACCTGCAGTATCCAAACAAACCCACTGCAGATCACTCGGGGTATGATGGCCAAGTTCTGCATTGTTGCTTTCTCATCCCCTCGAGCCCAACACTTCGACGGTCAAACTCTTAGCGGAGAAGAGATACGGCACTATAAAGCAGGTACATAGCAGGCTACTTGCATTGGATACCTGCACGGAAATTGCAAAATGTGACGTAGGTACACCCGTTGTATTTGTCTCTTTCTGTATCGTAGGGCTCACAAGTAACAACGGCCGAGCCCGCAATCGAGCGCACGCAACCGTCTTATTGTTCACGCGAATCTCAAAACTGGAAAGGTTAAGGTGCTTTGGCAGTGTGTGCTTTGGCAAGCACGACCCGGTTCGGAGATGTCAAGGCTTCGTGCTTTCGGGGTATATGTTGTTTTCTCGGCAGTGCACACGGAATGCGAGGTTCGGATGTTTCAGGGTCAGTACAAGGTTTGTTTGAGCAGCGAGAAGACGTGTGCTGACGCAGCAATACAGATGTAAGGACGAACCTCCGCGCCGACTCTCATTCCAACCGATTCTCTATCAGCCACCCAGGTGATTGGAGTCTTATACTTGTGGTTAAGGATATCCAAGAGCGGAAGCATGCATCCGATCGTGTCGCCGCCGTCCTTCGCCTCGTTGTCTCGTCCTTCCACCAGTTGCGGGGGAAAAGAACGACTGGAGTACGCAGAGTGCGCCCACATAAAGCTGTCGAAAGAGAGCACATCCTCGAAGAGCTCTGGAAATTCTTGAAGCAGGTGGGGCGCCAGGGCATCATACTTTTCCCGCAGATCACGCCTTTTTACATCCACTTCTCCCTTCAAGTTGGTACCGCCGAGCTCCCGCTCCACCACCTCCTCGGGCCAATGAAGAGGGGACGAGAACACAGGTGGAATAGATGTTAGATATCTGTTCCAAAAGTTCTCAGAAGAGCTTCTTCCGACAATCATAAACAGCTTTAGCAGCACTTCGCCAGACACCTGCACGCCGAGACGTGCGGCAGTCTTCAACACCGCTTGGCCAACCAGGGAAGTGCGAACTTTTTCGATGGAGAGGACCAAGCGCTGTGGAATACGAACAACCATCGCGTCCACTGACGCAGTCGACTTTGTAAAAACTCCAATTCCACCACATTCCTTGCTGGTACGGATGGACAGGTTGGATAAATCGACCTCATTTTCCTCAAGCCAGAATATCATCTCTGACATGGCTGGCGGCAGATCGGAACTATCGGGACGTCGTTTCCGTTTACCCCCAGGCATTTCCTCGCTCATATTGCAAGTCACTCAAGATTACTTACTGTTTTAAGACTTTCTCCGCAGTGATCATTTCCGTCAATAGGAAATTCCTCATAGGCTGTCAGCTTTTAGACGTTCTATAACACATATTCTGCCGTTACAGCGAACTTTGGTTTTAACAGCAAGCGAAGGTCTTCTAAAAGGCCCTTTAGTTTACCAGTGTCACCTTTGCTTGTGACAATATAACCATTGTACAATATAACATTGTACAAAGTTGAAAGAAGTGACACAAGGTAGAACCGAAGATCAAGAGCATTCGAAACAAGAAAGCAGAGCTCTTGCTTGCTCTGAGACACCCCCGTAATTCCAGGCGAGGGGGGTGATTCGGACCCCCCCCCTTTGAACCCTTGAACTTCCCGAGGTCATAACTTATAACATTAAACATATAGTATGAAGAGGTGCTAATTAGCCCCAATATGACCTGAAGGAGCGTCAGCGACTTCAGGTCATATTGGGGCTAATTAGCTCCTCTTCATGATATATTTGTGACACATCAGCCCTCGATTAATCGAAGGGATTCTGTGAGAGCCACGTCATGAAATATGCTTTGCAACAATATTTCTCGACTCTGCCACGTCATCACAACTCGCGATATATTGCTCAAATATTGCTTACAGTACAAATATTGCTTACAGTAGCGTCATCGGTGTGTCATGTCATCAGTGTCGACTGTCGCTGTCGCTGTCGCTGTCGCTTTCGCTGTCATGTCATGTCATGTCATACAGCACATTCATTCCATATTTTAGAAGGAAATTTCGTATAAATGTACGGAGTGTCATTTGACCGTCACGTCACAGTAAATCGAGCTGTTCGCTTTTAACAGTGTGGTTTACATGGTAAAGGCGAATTACCCGGAAAACGTCGTGTTTGCGCTTTTGCGACCATGACAGCGCATCCGAAGGATGAAGCAGGATATGGTACCGACCAATTAGGACCTTCCGAGTCGACGTACGGTGCGCTTTTTTCCCCATTCGCACCTGACACGTAGGACTGCGGGGATGGGCGCTTAAGCGGATGATGCCGCGGGGCCAGAAACAAGGTAAAATCAACCTGATGCTTAAAAAGCGCACCGTAGGTACTCTTTATATGTGATATATATATGGTATATGTATGCCCTGTGGGCAAGTGCTGTGCGCATGCGCTCTCATTTTGATGCATGGGTTTGGGTACGGAATGCCTTTGGGTTTGGGTTTGCGGAGAGCGCTGAAATCAGCAGCCAAACGTTTTATGTATATGAAACCTATATGAAACGTATCGTATGCCTTGTACTATGCGTGCTTAACGGACGTTAAGCAAGCACGGTACTATGGTCGCGTCAAGGAAAGTATATGTACCATTCCTTGACGCGGCCATCAAGGGAAGTCGCGTAGCTCCCAAGTACTGTTCATCCGCTCAAGCGACATGAACAAACCTGGGAGACTAGAAACACCCTTGCATACTATGCGTGATACAGGGCGCGTGAACACACGTTTATGATCACGTGTGTTCGTGCGGTGGGTTGTGCGGATGGCTACCCCTCCCGTGATCAACTTCGCGCAAATGAGCCGAAGATGATCTCGCGAAGGTAGACATGCGTTTGCAAGTGTAGTATGTATGCATATATGCAATTGTGATATGCTGTATGGTATGCAGTGCAATGCTATGTGATAAAAAATACACCGCGGCTGCTGACCCAGGTCCGCCGCAGCGGTGTATTTTGAGTTGAAACATAAGCCGAAAGTGATTAAGAAACAGTTTCGAACTTCCCAACACCGATGCATTTGCGTCCGATGACTGTGTACGTGTAATTGAACCGTCAGATCGAAAATAGTTTTATACACAGTGTCTCACGAAAATTTCGAGTCATCGTCGTCATCGAAAATTCCAGTTTGATTAGGTCATGAATGTGATGTATGTCATGTCAATGTCATGACATGTCATCACAGTCTATCCTACCTCAGGCTGTTTTGTAACCGGCGCATCAGCGCACGGTGATCTGTACCGTCGCGTCAGCGAACGGCGAAGCGAACGGTGAAGATGTCTACGATGATCGTCTGTCATCAACGCAGTCGATCGTCTTTTCAATCGCGAGTCACATTACAAAATACTAGCCAATCGGAAACTCAAATAACAGATTTCCAAGATCGTTCGAGTTTTCAGTCGTCTGTCATAGTAAAAAAGATACTGCCAATCAATGCCTAGAAAGCTGGATTTCTAAGATCGATGCTTCGAACTTCGAAATTAACCCAAAGGGGAGTTCTGATGCAAACTCAAGCTCATTTCTTGTTTGCATCTTCCCGTGCACCTCCTGCTGTGACGCTGCTGCTGTGACCCTGCCTGCTATGAATATCTTTGTGCGTAATGTTTCTGCGACTGACGTTAAGTGTGTATGCATCGATATGTGTATACATGACTAAATTTTGCTTACATGCAGGATCAGTGCTCGACCGCATGATGACCTTCGACTAGTCGACCCCTTTCCGCTTGTGTTCATCTTCGACCGACTCCACGCTCAACGCTCGCCTACGAGATCCTCGCTGCATCATCGCATACCATTTTAGTTTCATATGCACTTTCGTGTGTGTGCCCCTCATGTCACTGTACGTTTTCAGATGACTTGTGTGTTTTCCCTAATTCCCCGATCCCCCCCGCCATATGCCCCATGTGCCATCCGCGTATGTCCCCTTGTGACACACGCGCCCAATGTGTTTGTTGCTCAACTGGTGTGCCGCATTTTGTATGCACTCGCTTACGTGTGTGTATCGCATTCGTTTGGTATCATCTTGTATGTTTTCGTTCCGACGTCTTGTGTGGGATCCGGGGGCTTTGGGTTTTCCTCGCCCATCACCGCGCACCGCGGAGATCCCGGCCATGCTTTTGCCGTGTATGTTCTGTTTGCATAATGTATTTGTCTGACACGCATTAGAACATTTTTAGGCAGAGCACAGCACAGCATTTCGCAGGCGTTGTCGGCTTTGACCTAATTACGGGTCAAAGTCGTCAATGCCACGTGTTCAGGGCTGGGTCACAGGGCATTGGCATTTTCCCAATTTCGGAATATTTCATTTGAATATTGGGGCTGTATGGCCCCAATATTCTGAATATTGGTGCTGATCAGCACCAATATTCAATGGATTCTTCCGAACATTGGGAACACGTCAATGCACTTGACCAATCCAGTTCTGAACACGTGGCCGCCTTACTTCCACATCAGCATTTCATCATTAATATAGCTCAGAATTGCTGCCTGCGTGGCACGTTTTCATTGGTTCAAACCCGATGTGTCATAAATATATACATACGGTAATGTCTAGCTTGCTTCACACCTGAGACGCTAGCGTAGGTGTCACAACGACAAGCGAAGGAACAAGGTGGTCGTAAAAGTGTCGTAAAGGGATTTCGAAGTTTTTTTTTTATCTGCGACGGGAAAATCTGGAAGAATCGTTTTCGGCCTGGTTTGTGTTGAACCAAAAAATGAAATCAACGAAAAAATCGCCCTAATGTTTAAACAAAAGGTGTCTTTCAAGAGTGTCTATCCAAATATAAGATTGCTGATGAATCTGATACAATGTGTTCCTGCACTTAATTTGACAAGCGTCCTTGCTGCTTAGCGACAGTACACTTTCACCACTATCCGCGTGTGCTTAATGTTTAAGTTCCCACTTGGTTTGGTGCTACTGCCTCTCTTGTTCCCCACAAAGGAAGCATTAAATGCCTTCGACAAATTTAGCTGGGTTCAATGGGACTTAAAACGATATGAAGGGTCGTGCAACGTGGGCAAACAAGCATCGGCGCTCCAACAATTCGAAGTGCAATACACAAAGCTCAATCGAGTGTTAGTCATTGACGCTGCACAGAATCACGAGGGGGTTAATGGAGCGGGAAACTTGCTTGGGGATTATGCGGCGTGGTTTACCTGGGGTTTGTTAACTGAACGCGCAGTATTCATCAGATGGACGAGTTGCATCGATCCCGATTCAAAATGCGGAATTTTCGATTTGGGTCACTGGTTTAAAGGCGCAAACAATACAAGCTGGCACTGGAACACTCACAACGGAAAGCGTCTTAACAAAGTCCTTGGCCCTCTTGCTGAGCGACGTATTCAAACTCCCGAAGACATCACGTCAGATCCCCGACTCTTGTGGGACATATTGCATGGGTCGGATTCCTGGATTACCCTCAAGATTCACAACGGCATAGGCCTGTTGCCTCTCCCTAAAGACCCCGATTTTGAGGCCACAAGCACGTACGCCGACATGCTCATCGGTCAGTCATATCTTGCGCTTGTGAGGAAGTTGGATATACCCCTTCCGGCTGCAGCGCAAGAAAGGGACGACAAAGCCGACCTCGCATTGGTAGAGAGCCAATTCGGCCTTCATGTGCGAGGATGTGTATTACACTGGGCACTGAGGCCCCGCCCAAAGTTACAGTCCGCTCTCGCCCCTCTCCTCAGATATTTGAATAATGTGGACGGTCTGGTTGCACTCCACGTCAGGTCTTTTTACGCGGACATCCCCCATGTTGCCAGCAACTTACAATCGCTCTCTGAAAACTTTTCCGCCGCGGTTCCCCGCTGGTTTAATCTCCAGAAGTGGGATGAGGGTAGCCCAAAGGAACGTTGGGAAAGCTTAAATGAGATAGTTTTACGAGGAGGCTTCACTCGGAAAAACACCGACCCTTTGCTTTCCCGCTGCGCTGATGATACCTTTTCTGGGTGGATTTTCGGTGCTCCTCAGGACGCCGGTCTTGCGCCATACGTTTCCTGTGCGATGCGTGCATCCCGAGAGGCTGCACAGCGCGCCAGTGCTCGTGAGTGGGACTCGAACGGCACCTGGGCAGTGTACATAGCCTCAGACTTGTCACTTATTCCGGAGCTCTTGACGCGTCTGCCCCAGCTGAACCGTCGAGTCATCGCCTATTGTTTCGGAAACTCGCAGTGTCCATACACACATACAGGTGTCGCGCATTCGGGTTTCCCTGGCAGCGGTGCGGAGCACAAAAAAACGGCAGTTGATGCTTGGATGCTTGGACTTGCCCAACGCACTCTTCCAGTCACAGCATCCACCTTCCCTCGTTTTGCTGAGAGATCCACCGGGATTCTAGACAAGCCGCAACTTCTCGATGGAGACGATGACGGGTTCAAATTGCAGGGGGGTGGCCAGGAGTTCAGTAATAAACGCTTGCCGATATGTGAGGGCTTGGATATTGACCGAAATTCCCCTTTGTGTGCATATACATACCAAAGGCTTTTCGATAGGAGAACTTGACGTGTGCAACTGCTATTTTCTTCTGAAACTGATCTAGTAAACAAATGTCTTGGAAGAGGATGTCCCAAAGCAATGTATGTTTAAGATATTCCAAACTAAAGGTGCGTAATGTGCGATCCAATCGTGCATATGCTTGGCGACGCAACCTGCCTTGAAATGCCTCAAGGATTATAGACAGACTTCAAGTCACTGGTGCAATTATTGCATGGCTAATCACGCTTTGCCCCTAGGGGGGCAGCACGGAGCATTCTCCCTCCTCCTATACTTGCCTTTGGGTCTTGGGGGTTGGATACCCCCCCCGAGACCCTCAAGTTTTTACTTGGGGGTTGGAGCCCCAAACCTCGATATCGATACTCCCCCCTCAAGACTTGTTTTCGTGCCCCGTGGGTTGGAGCCCCCTGCGCGCGAACAATCGATATTGCATGCCCCATGAAGAACAACACTTTATTTGTCTCGTCTGAGGGGGCCGGAAAATAACGGTTCCCCTGTTAATTTGATAGTCGTATATTATTATTGTTTGAGAAAACAACGTCTTCACTTTAGCCGCTCCGGCTAACTGAAAATTTTTGCTCATGTTTTTTGTGCAAATTAGTTGATATTTTAGTTTTTTTAAGACGTTTTTGAAATATTAACGAAGTATAAGGTATATTTCGACTCCCCTCGTTGCCGTTTTGCACTGACTGCGGACAACAATTACCAAAACCCTAAATCTTGCCCTGAACCTTTATGCTGCCCTTGCTAATGAACATGTAATATGAAACTTGAGTACCCAGCAATCTGAGTTGCGACTCGGAGAGCTTGGGGGAAACACACCAATGCCTGGAGAAGCAGGGGAGCGTGCTCCCTTGTGAGGAACCAAAACCGGAAGCTCGATAAAAGCACAACAGCTCGTGACAAACAAATGATGAGAATTGCTAATCTAAAACATCTATATCTGGTGTGGCTTGTTTTCATTTGCCACAGGTTTGCACTCAGCAATATGAGTGGGGCATCGGAGGCCTCAAAGGTCAAAACGCTGAAGGAGAACGAATTTGACAACGCCAAGCTTATGGAGGGCACAGTGTACATGACGATTACTGACTAGGCGAACGGGCTTGGAAAGGACGTCGTCACCTTTGTGATAAACAAGAACTTCGAGAAAAAAGTGCACGCTCTCTTTGGGGTCAGCTTCAATATGAAGTGCTTCTATGGGAAAATTGACACGGACATCGTCGCCGGCGCCTACACGTCTCATATCTTCAAGTTCCTTACAAAGTTGTGTACGATTGAGGAGGTGGAAGGCAAGCTCGTCACCAACGCGAAGAGCGAGAACGTTAAGGAAAGAGTGGAGAAGCGCATTAAGTACACCAACGACTATGTGGCACCTGAACACATCGAGTACATCTCCTTCTTCCTGCTCGACTCTGACCCGTGGTTCCCTTTGCTAGAAGCAACGAACCTGGAACTGACACAAGTCGAAAACGTGAAGATCGGAGGCCTCGCCCCACCTGGAGCGAGCGAAACTCCAGCCACATCCCGCGTGCCAGAATCTCCCTCTGTCTCTCTATTGGAAGGTCTGGAAGGGCTTGAAGTTGAAGGAGAACAATACGAGGAGGAGGAGGAGGAGGAGGAGGAGGAGGAGGAGGAGGAGTGGGAAGGAGTTGCAACCATAGGTGAAATATTGCTAACACCTCTCCCTGAAACGTCACATCTCCCCTTGCGAATTTGTCGGCACGCAAACGCGAAAAGTTGTCTCGTCATCACACTTGTGCTTCGCCCTACAAGCCGAATAAATTTATTCCAACACGCGTTAATAAACGTTCAACGCTGGGGGACGAGCCATTTCTTCTGCATTTTCATACCGTGTCGAATAGAAATCACGTGTGGTATATGCATATATAGGGAGAGTCCCTCACATATACTTTACGTGAAAAGGAAATTACATCGGACACCAGGGGACGGTTTGGGGGCGTGAACACCCTCTCGAACAATTACGAAAGCATGGGATCCCAAGCCCTCTCACCCACTTTGTGCACATCGGGCGACCGCTCTCCTCCTCTCCATTCCACACGTGTTTTGCACCGCGCTTCCATCCGCCCACTTGTGTACGAATTTCGGGAGCGGGATGCCTCTCTTGATGAAGTACTCCTTCACAAATTGCTTGCGCATGTGTCGGATGGAGCTATGTATGTGGCATGTCGTTGCCGACTACATCGGTAGATGTAGTCCTTAATAATGACGTGAGGTTCTCCTATGTGGACTGCGCACCATCCACCGGGCTATATGCGTGTCTCCACGAAACACCACACAAAAGTGGCGCTTGCTTCACATTCCAATGTGCCAGAACGAGCGACCACCACTTTTCAGGTTGTGCACGAGACAGGAACCCATATATGGGGGGTCAATTGCATGCCTCCACTCTATATGTGTTGATGCGTGTGCTTGTGCGTATGGATATACTTGTGCTAGTGCGTGTGCGTGTGCTTGTGCATATGAACCGCGATGCTTTGCAAGTGGCTTCGGCGCGCACTCGGTTGGGCGATGCCCAAAGCCTTACCGAGTGTGGGCCCGCCTCGAGGCGGTCAAGGATTCAACCTAAACTGACTGGGAGACCCTGTTAGATGCACAACGTGAAAAGCATGGGGAGCACGCCAGGAAATTGAAAATATTCCCTCTCACTCGTTTCGCCTTTGCGTATATCATGGTGCCCACAACTCTATACAGTTGGAGCATCTTACGCGACATTCCAGACTGGCCAGAATACTCTGTTGTCAAACAGAAGGCTATGCAGGGCCATCGTCAATCTGAGGCCGACTTTTCTCGCTTTGAGGATCTGGTTGGTGACATGATCTTAAAAAACAAAGGAGTTGCAATTAACTATCTCCTGGAGCCTTTGTCAAATATGTTACATTATGTGGAGGGAGATGCTAGAATCTGCTTATCGGACTGTCACGGTATGACAGTCTGATATGACAGTTCTGGTATATCACACTCGTGACACCGTGTCTCACAGCTCGCAAGCCACTCACTGCTATATTATGCTATCTGAATAATCATCTTGAGCTTTTTGTCCAAACCGTTTTCCGTGTGCCTACCGCAGCCTTTCCGCTAGCTGCGTTTAGTCATTTCCAGTAGGTTATGGGCTAACCTTACGCTTTCCTACTGCTTGTTTTATGTTCTTATTGTTGTAGGATTTTAGCGTTCTGATCGGGGGGGGTTGTTCCCCCCCGCACTCTTTCGACGGAATTGACTTGCGCTATCTGGTTGCGCACACGTGATTGAGATGGACAACGACGAGGGTTTTGTCGTGAGTTTACGGATTTAAACTCTCAGTTTTCTTATCTCTTGGCGGTATCTTATTTTGCTGGGTTGCTCGATGTCCCCTTGCGTATTTTCGTTGTCGTGCCTTCTCAGCTCTCAACGGAATGGACGCGCTCCGGGCATTTTCGATGTTTACATTGCGGGCTTGGGGCCTCGTTCCCGCCCTCATTTTGTGATCGGGCAGCTTATTACCGTTGGGATTGGTGGTGCTTGGGGTCTATACTTTGGCCCAAGCTACTTTTCACGTCTCGCGGCCAAAATTATGATATTCGAGCCGTACTTTGGGACGCTCCGGACATTTTTTCGTTATTTGTCTTGAGCGCGTTGCAGTACGGCACGTTCGCAGTTTAGAAACTTTTATAACAACGGGGATTATGTATTTTGTCCTTGGCGCGACACCGCAACTCTCATTAGGTGGTGGTGCTTCGTGCTTGATGGGCTGTATTCCGTGGACGTTGACTTCGACGATCTTTCACTGGTTGATTATATTCGTGTATCAGTGTGCAGAGTTTTATTGGCAGCGAGTTGTTTCTCGTGAAGTTTACTACGACGAATGCTGACCGCGTGTTCTTTCTTCTCTTCTTCGTTCCGAATTATCTTCTTCTCTTCTGCGTTCCGAATTTTTCTTCCGCGTGTTCTGAGCAGACAGGCAGGGCGATCATGACATTGTTTCGACCACTAGCTGAGGCAGAAATCTGGTCCGATGTTTTCTCGGGATGAGACTTGACCACTAGCGGGCAGTTGGACTTCGTAAGCCGAACTTTTCAGGCAGTTAAGACCTATTTTCTCAGTTCGCGATCAACGTCCATTCTAAACCGACAGGCAGGTTCTTTTACTCGGCGATTCATCTATTTCTGCGAGCAGACAGGCGGCATCTTTGACCGCTGCTGACCACTAGCTGACAGTACTGAGAGGAAGAATGGGCTGCCTGAAGCGAAGGGGCGTGATGAGGTCTCTGAGGAGCAGGATGAACGGCGATCTTTTAGCTAGCATCGTGCAGTAGTATCCGCCTAGCATGGGGTCATCCCCTCTAGCTTAACTTAGCAGTTTTTCATTATTCTGCTGGCCATGTTACACTGTTATTAAACTTTGGGTCCTAGTAGCAGTAACTAGGGATCCCGCAGTTTAGGTGGTGTGCTGTGAACATGGTGTCACCTCGTGTGAGGTGGTGTGCTAGAATCTGCTTATCGGACTGTCACAGTATGACAGTCTGATATGACAGTTCTGGTATATCACACTCGTGACACCGTGTCTCACAGCTCGCAAGCCACTCACTGCTATATTATGCTATCTGAATAATCATCTTGAGCTTTTTGTCCAAACCGTTTTCCGTGTGCCTACCGCAGCCTTTCCGCTAGCTGCGTTTAGTCATTTCCAGTAGGAGATAGCGTGCCCCCTTCACATCTGCTTCCCCTTTACTGCTTATATTTTCAACAGATAGGCGACCCGCCGTTAGCGGTGAATACGCAGCTTCAGTCAGAAACGTTGGCATATGTTAAAAAATCGGTCACAGAGCGTTGGCTTGGCACACGCCGAAAAGTCGGACTTAGGCACAACCTTCACTGCCTTGCTTTTTGTCTCGACGTTTATGTCCAAGCACTGGTGGTTTTGGTTTTTGGTGAGCAGCAGTTGTCGCGAATTCTTCGAACTTTTTCGGGCACACACGTTATGGCTGCAATTAAAAACTATTGTGGGGGAGACAATCCGAAGTATCATCGTCTGGTTGCAGAGTACAGTGTTTTCAAAGCAAAGGGTGACCCGTAGAAGTTGAAACTCGTTGCGGTCACTAACCATGTGCGGACTATGGTTGCAGCCAAAATCAACAGGTGAGCAAAAGTCAAACGAGCACTCTCATTTCTTATGTTGTTTGCAGAATATTCATTTGATATCTTCCCCTTTGGTGTTTTTTCAGTCTCTGGATATTGTCAGTGCAGATTGCGCCTCCTTTGCAGAGATGGCGGTGAACGTTTTGCAGGTCTTGAATCAAGCGCGCGGCATCGAACGTATTAACAATAACACGGATATGGTGCACTCAAAGGCACGTGCCAGTTTTCGACTGTCGAATGTCAGGAAGGCAATATATTGCTTCACCAACCTTGTTTTACAGTTCAAGATGAAAATTTCTTTCCCAGACTACTTGAAATCAGTGCTCCCTGTGGACGAGCAAGAAGATGTATTATTGAGGTTCGAAAACGAATTTGACTCGTCTGATGATGAACTTCCTGCGGGCGAGGAAGTTGTTGCCTCTGACAGTGACGACGAGTTGGATACCTCAGAGCCTGAGCAGGTTGACCACCGCGCGGTTTTCGAGTGTCCATCAGCTTTCAAGGCTTTGGAAAAGCCTGCGAGTCTTCTCTGACTCGAGTGCGGAAGGCATCAAAGGTCTTTTTATTTTGATGTTGTGGGAAGGGCAAGGTTGGGAGCTGGGCAAAGTGTTGAAGTACGCTCCCAGGCGAGTTCGCCACAACTATGATATATTGTGGAGTGAAGGAGTTCGAGGTTCGAAATTATCTTTGGACCAATATGCTGATATTGATACTTTTGAATTGCAAGCAGTTGGTTCATGGGCTTACATCCGCAAGGCTCAAGTTGACTTATAGTAGACTAGAAGCTCTTCTGCACTGAGTTATTATACTCTTCGTATTTTCGATATAAGATAACATAATAATAATAATAATAATAATAATAAAACATTTACGTCGATGAGTAAGGCAACGCCTTCGGAACGATCTACTCGAGTCTGTTCCCCTCATACATGACAGTCTGCTAAGGCAGGAAGCATTCCACCAAGCGTGGAAGCAAGGGTGGCAAGGCACTAATGAAAGCGTGTCTGCCACCAGCGTCGGAAAAAACATCAGCAGGTCGTGGAGCTGATGCACGATGGAGATGGAGGCGGTGTGGGCGGTGGGGGTGATGAAGTGAGAAAAGCCCAGGGGTGCTCCGGCCCCTGGGCCGGTGGTGCCCCCTTAGGGCCGGGGCCCTAAGGGGCCCCAACCCCGTGGGGGCTGGGGGGAGGGTGGGGGTTCACATAGCTGCCTAGCATTTCCCCTGCTGCCTTTACCACATCGGTTACTTTCCTATTTTCCGTGCAAAGTTCCTGAATGTTGGGTGCCTCTTCTACAATGCCACTCTCAGGTAGGGCTCCCGTTTCATGTAATATGCATCTTTCCCTTGCATGACGCCTACACATCTTGGACAGTTTTTTCAAGAGTGTCTTCACCCCACGGTGTGGAACCCCGATCCCTTTGAGCACCTTGCCAAAGCCTTCTGGTAAGTACCCCATGAGAGCAAGTTCCTCCGGCCACTCCACCGCATTAAGGAAGGGGGTTCCTCCTGCATTCCTGTGCCCGCCATCCAAGTGTGCTCCAGGGTACTGGTTTCGTTGTTCCACATTATTCCTGCCCCCCACCCACGGGCACAATCGGGGTGGCAACAGACAGTCCCTCTCACTCAGGACTTGCTCAATCATATCCGGGTGCAGGCCCGTTTCTTTGAGCAATTTGGGGGTGATCTTTTTATGCGGGACTACATTTATGAACCATTGAAGCAACTTGTATTGCATTTTCTCATTATCAAGTTTCTTACTAACAGGACACCCCATGCTCTCACTGTCAATGGACAATATGACTACATCTGAATACTTATCTTTGTAACATCCCTCCCCTGGCATTGTGTAGGGCCCTTTACCCGACCAATAATCATGTGGAATGAAGGGTATGGTCCCCCTTGGGTATTTGAAGATTAACTTAAAACCCTTACCTGTCCACTTTTTGAGGTTCTTTGGAGACAATGGTAGGATCCAAATTCCCTCAAATCCCTCCGAAGTCCTGGCCGCCTCTAGGCCACGGGACAACGTTTGCATAACAGCAGATGCTTCCCTGAGAACCCCCCCATCAAAGGGTGGGTTCCCATAGACCTTTTTCCCTTTTCCCGTGACATTGTTGACATATGCATCTCTTGCAAGTCCATCCCACCCTATCTTCCCTTTGTGGCAAAAGGGTCTCAACGCCTCCTTCATAGCTGCCGTGGGAATGCACCTCCTTGATTTGATTCCTGGGTGGGAGTTTACAGGGTTACAGAAAAGCTCACATCCGTCCTTTCCTAAGCCTCTCTCATCTATGATGATATCTAATAAGTCTCTTCTTATTGCATAACAATTCTTCGGGTCACCCGACTCAGTATTACATGCTATAAGTGCCGAGTGAATATCATTGGCCCGTTGTGTGTAATTGCTGATCGATGTCTGAGGTGTATCAGTTGTCAGCCTATGCCACTCAACTAACTTCCAGAATTATTTCTTTTTGATGTACTGTAGGTCTTGGAAGTTGTGACTACCATCATTGTTTGTGTCTATGGGCGCAGCAGCTACTGCTACAGTGCCTTTCCTAGTATTTGACAACCTGTACATGCTAGCCTCTGGTAGGGTAGCAAGTGGTCTAAAGGCTGTTAAGTCATTGTCTATTTCTGCTAAGGGGAAAATTTCGGAGGGGCTGGTGATGCCCCCCCTTGTGTTACTGCCTTCTATTATCAGTCTCGGGTCTCCCGCTGTGGCTTTTCTGATAGTTTCTTTCATTTCCTCCTGCTGGTTTTCCCTTAACTGGTGTAGTTCATTTCCTTCTCCCGGGCAGTTCAGTTGGATGTGTGTGTAGGTGCATTGTGCTGTTGTGCCACACGTCCGGCAGGTCGGGCTTTCACCCATTCCCATCCTATGTGCTCTATGTGGGGATGCCTGTAAGCCTGTGAGTTCCCTGCACCTATAAGCCGTGAAGTACTTGGATGCAATCTTTGATATATCCTTGATTGGTTTCACATGATTCTCCTCCAGTAGTCTGAGTGCCCTGCCTTGTCCATGCATGTCTTTCCACTTTTTGTGGTGGCTCAATCTTTGGAGTCTCCTAATGTGGTTCCTGATGCCTCCCGTTATGGATTGTTCATGAAAGAGGAGGGAAAAATCTAAATCCCCGTCTTCGTCGAACCTAAGCTGTCTTCCGCTGTATCTAAATGCCGCTCTTTTGGCCGTCCTATCTACTTTGTCATGGAGCCTATCGTTATTGTGCCCTCTGATCCATTTAATCAGGAGTTTCGCTTGTCCCGTTGTGTTGTAAAATCCTAATTCCTCCAGAATCAGTCTAATGGCTACCAAGTCCCTTCTGTTTGGCTCTTGCATAAGGTCCCTGACATTTAGGGTTCCAGGGTCACGGTTTACAGCATTGATAGTTGCCATGGAATCAATTACATGGGTAAGAGGAACCAAGGTGTTCAGAATTTCATGCTTCCGATCTTGGAGTAACTTTCTGAGGCCTAAAATTTCTGCAGTAGTAGAGCTAGGTTTATGGATGTTATCTATGATTCCTGCTGTGGGTGAAGTGATAGGCGTTTCCCTTGGTATGTTATGTTTGCTCATGACTGGTGTAGAGTCTCCCTCCTCAAATCTCATGTATGCTGCTCCGCAACTTGCAAAAGATGAGCTTTTGTAGAGCGATCCGTCACTTGCAAAGTCAAAGCTAACCCTATTATCTGCTCCGTCATGTGTGCCCTGTTCTTCATCCTCTGATGCACTCGGGCAGCTGAATTCACTGTTGTCCGCTGCACATGAGTTGTTGCATCTTGCTCTGAAAAGGTCATTGAGTCTATCTCCAACATATGTTAAGTATGTCTCGGCTCCCGGTCCTTCTCTCGTGTTGATCCTAGCTGTACTGTTGGCATGCATTCTCAAAAAGTTTTGGTTCACCGGCATTAGGGTTGTACCGTCCTGCAGTATTTGATACTCATTAACTGATAAAGTCTTCAGTCCTGTTTTGTCTGGTATGTATGTCCCTTCTTGATTCTTGGTGTACATCTTCAGTTGTAAAGTACCTAAGCCGGTGTCATGTCTCTGAACTGTGACTAGCTTTATCCCTTCCTGGCCCATTCCTGTCCCTTTCCAGCACATCATACCCTCCTCCGGGGCTTGCGGTGTATCTCTGTATTTGGATTTAACCTTCCGCAGTCCTGCCCCTGACGCATCACATATAACCTCTGTCTGGAGGGCTGAAAACCATGATGGGGGTTCTGTTCCTTGTAGGCTATGCTTTGCCCGTAATTCTTCCCAGCTAAGCATAAGCCCTCCGCAAGACTGAAGAAAGGAACCCATGTATCTAAGATTCCGAGTTGCAACTAGCATACTTATCTTCTCATACACAGGCTTCGGGAGTGACGAGTAAAGGAAGGTCTGTAGTTCCTCGTAATCCTGAAGGGTTGAATGCTTTGTGTCTATAGAGTATCCATATTTTGACAATATGTAGCTCACCCGTTTGAACCAGTTCCCACCTTTATCCGTGGCTTTTTTGAAAGGGAGGTGGTGGGATAAAGGAGAGCCCTGAATTTTTAGTTCCCTCGCTTCTCTTTCCATGACATAACTTGCCATTCTGGTCCATGTGCTGCTGTTGTCTCTGTACAGGTGTGCATTCGGTGTGCCGTGTGTTCCCTGTATGATCTGCTCACTCCAATATTCGTATTCTGTTGTATTGCATAGTGTGATTAAGGTTTCCGAGATGCATGTAGCATGGGCAATGTCTGTTACATTGTCAATCCCCAGTCATCCTAGTGCGGCCGGTGTCCAGACTAATTGATGGTTTGTGTCTATGGGACAATTTAAGTATCTCAAGACAAAGTTTGCTATTGTGCCATCAATTTCTTTTGCTACATTGTTTGTTTCCGTGCAAATGGTCGATGTAACTTTCAAGGGATATGCCATTCTTGGTACAACAACCGCATTGATTATGTAACGAAGCTGGTTTAAGTTTAAGGTTTGTGTTTGAACTGACAGCAAGCTTTGGGTGAGCTTATCCATAAGTATCTGTTTTTGGTGTTCCCATCCGCCATCTAGCGCAAACCAAACCCCTAAGTATCGGTTTGCCTCAGTTCTGTTGCTATATTCAAGATAGGCAGGGGTATTGGGCGGAAGCCATTCGGACCATGTGTTGGGCCCTTCCTCTCCGTCTTCGATTTTCAGCATACCTCCGGACATGAGTTTCTTTTCCAGCTCAATATGCCCTTCATATGCTTTGCCCCTCTGTCTTGCAGGTTTCCTGTGGGAGTACTTAGATTTTTTGGCATTAATGGGAATCCCTATGAACCTCATGAACTCATTGATCACCCCGAGCATGTCATGTACTTCCTCTTTTGATTTCCCTATCAGGATGATATCATCACAGAAGAATCTAGCAAAGATGTTAGGCGGTGAATTCATGTTCAGCCATTTCCTGTTCTTCTGGGGTGATGTAGCTCCCGGTTTCTGGTAGCATCTCTCGGTTTCTCCAGGGCATACCCGTAGGTCTGTTTCTTGGGGTTCTTCCCGTTTGCCCTTT